>JAAAKG020149654.1:0-10014 GCA_010014905.2 Druon quercuslanigerum
CTATTGCGATTACTCCGTGTCGTTTTAATAGGAATTTTAACGTAGAATCCGAATTTCAACTAATTAAAAATTGATTTGGCTGTTTTTTTTAGTTTTTATAGCATGCTACGGAAGGGCTACTATGTGGTTCGCCAGGGAAAACATCCATTTTCTACCAAAAAGTCGAATTTTCAACAAAATACATGTACTTTCGATCAAAATGAAGCATTTCCTTGCGAAAACATAAACTTTTAACAAAATACTGCCCTTATACATGAATTTTGAACTAAAAAGATCAATTTTTAAAAAAGAAGATGAATTTTCTATCCGAAAAGACAACATTTTCAAAGAAGAAAATCAATTATCAATCGAAATAATAGCATTTTCAATAAAAGACATAAGTTTTCAACTAACAAGATCAATTTTCTAGCAAAAAGACGAATTTTCAACAAAATACATAAATTCTCAACAAAAATGAATAATTTCCTATCGAAAAAAACAAATATATTTTCAACAAAATGGATATTAAAAATGCTTATACTTGTATTAAAAACTCAATTTTTATTGTTACAAAGGGCTTAACCGATTAAGGTAAATATAGAAAAACTCAATTTTGATTACTTAGTATGATATTTAATTGGAGTCTATATTTATTCACGATTAAAATTCAAAATATGCAAATGCGTTAGTTATCGTCAGGCACATAACTAATGTGTCACATGCCATCTGACGACCACTAATGCAGTGCATCTACCAGTGCATCTACCTCACTGGCGGCGTCCATGAATTTTCAACACAAAAGAAAAATTTCAATAAAAAAAAGATTACTTTTCTACCAAAAAAGACAAATTTTCAACAAATTACATGAATTTTCAACGAAAATAAATAATTTCCTCCCGAAAAAAAATTTCAACAAAATACTGGCCTTATACATAAATTTTCAAAAAAAGCTAAACGAACCAAAAATGAATTTTCATCCAAAAAGAAAAATTTGCAAAAAAGAAGATGAATTTTCTATCGAAAATTCTAACTCTATCTAATTCTATCGAAATACTAGAATTTTCAATAAAATACATTAATTTTAAAAAAAAACAATGAGTTTTCAACCAAAATGAATGATTTCTTTAAAAAAAATTTCGACAAAATACTGGTCTCATACATGAATTTTCATTCAAAATGAAAAATCTTCCAAAATATGAATTTTCTATCAAAAAGGTAGAATTTTTAAAAAAATACATAAATTTTTAACCAAATAGTTCAATTTTCAAACGAAAATATCAATTATCTAGCAAAAAAAACAACAAATTTGCAACAACAAAAAAATGAGTTTTCAACGAAAATGAATAATTTCCTCCCGAAAAAAATTTCAACAAAATACTGGCCTTACACATGAATTTTCAACCTAACACATACATTGTCAAAAAAGCTGAATTTTTATAGAAAACGTAGAATTTTCAATAAAATACATAAATTTTTTACCAAATTGTTGAATTTTCAACCAACAAGATCAATTCCCTAGAGGAAGACGAATTCTCAACAAAATGCATCAAATTTCAACCAAAATGAATAATTTCCTTTCGAAAAAAAATTTGAAGAAAGTATTGTCCTCATGCACGAGTTTTCATCCCAAAAGATAAAATTTTCAAGGAAGAAGATTAACTTTCTATCGCAATAGTAGAATTTTCAACATAACTCATAAATTTTCAAATAAGTAGTTAAATATTCAACCAAAAAGATCCATATTGTACGAAAAAGACGAATTTTCAAAAAAATACATGAATTTTTTCAACATAAATATGACTTTTCAACAAAAGTGAATAATTTTCTTCAGAAAAAAATGTCAACAAAATACTGGTCTCATACATGAATTTTGCACAAAAAAGATAAATTTTCAAATAAAAAGATGAATTTTCGATAGAAAAAGTAAAATTTTCAATAAAATATATAAACTTTTAACCAAATATTTGAATTTTCAACTCAGAAGATAAATTCCCAAGAAAAAAGACAAATTACAATGAAATATTGGCCTCATACATGCGTTTTTAACCAAGAAGATACATTTTCAGAAAAGAAGATTAATTTCCTTTTGAGATAGTCGAATTTTCAATAAAATACATAAATTTTCCACCTAAAAGATCAATTTTCTAGCAAAAAAGACGAATTTGCAACAAAATACATGAATTTTCAGCAAGAAAAAACTAATACTGTATTTATACTTATTTTATTTTTTTATCGTTGGCATTTTAGCTTTCGTTTATTACTCAACCTCCTCCTCTGCTTACTTCGCTTGACGCTACCTTTTATTGCATCTTGCGATTGGGGTTGATATTAAAAAAAGATTTTAAATAGGACAAACCCTACATTATCGTAATTTATTCTTAAACAAAATTATAAAATTCAAAACATAATCTTATAAACTACCGCTCTATTAAACATGAATGGACGAAGGAGTTTACATTGAATAATCTCGGATATAGGAACTTAGAGCACTTTTGAAATACATCTCGTGAGATGCCTGCTGGATTTATTTCAAAAAATATTAAATTCTTCGCCGGCGTGATATTTTTTAAAACTTTTCCGTCAGTCGTTACACTAAACGCGCTGAACCCCTAACGACACCTTTCGTTCCATTCTCCATTTTTCTTGATAATTCTAAATTAAGTATAGACAAAGCTACTTTTTTCACTTAATTTCGAAATTTTTAGTTGAACCCGATCGGACTTATGAAGTTGAATGCTCTATTGACTTTAAAACTTCACCTTCACTTTGATCGACTTTGCCAGGTAAAGCTTTAGTTTTTATTTGTACGTCCGTCTTGTCGTTTTACGTGTCTTCCGTCGCCACGAGAAGGTCGCACTGAAAGCCGATTAGGCCGACAAGGTTGAACAACGAACGGGCAGATAGAAACGAGCACAATAACTGTCTTTTCATTCAAAATGAAGAACTGCTATTTTTTGTAGCATTCACTGTAGCTCGTCGATACGTATTCGCACATAAGGCGGGGTATTTTGGATGAATAAGGGGTTCTTGAATGTGGTGGATGTTAGACCGCGGGAACAGAAAACTGATGACAACAAAAATTGATGACTATGAATTTCCATCCACGCGACTTGTTACCAAGCGCAGGGGCAGAAAATTGCCTTTCAAAATTTATAATTTTCTTTATGAGATAATTTAAATTCATTTTCGTATATCATCTATTTATCATTCAATTTTACTATAATTTTACTTGAGTTCTTAGTTGCAGTCAATTTCTCTTTTGTTTAATACAATGCGTAAAGAAAAAGGTTTGAAGCCATATTTCAACTTGGTTGTAAAGTGACAAAATGGAGTTTATAGGACAACTTCTAGTGCTTTCCTATCTCCCTGGATTTTTTTACACTTTTGTTACACTTTGTTCACTTAATTTAAACTGTTTTGACACTGATTGTAGAGTATGACTCCAGCCACCTGAGGCATGGAATCATATTTCCTGATAATTGAACTACCTAATAGTTACAGTTGAGCCCAGTAGCATTAGATGACTCCGTGTCAGGTGCACGACTATTACGGAGATAATACTCCTAAGGCCTCCGTATTTGCCTTGCGATAGGGTTTGGTGGCGTTCCATATGTGGTTTCTGGCCTTGAAGGTGGAAAAGTTGCCTTTCGAAGTCCAATAACGATTGATCAGCCGTTAAATCTTCGTATGTTTCCTTCAAGCGTTCTATTTGTGTTATGATGAAGTTGAGAAGATGTTCGTTCTTTATCAGAATTGGAGAAATTTTCTCTAATTGCTAAAGTATTGATGATTCATAGAAAAAATCTTGCTGCACCGTATTTAATGTCAGACCTGGTAAAGTTAATTGTTTCATCCTTATGTTGCAACCAGTCATCAGTTCGATCAATCCTGATCCTGATAATTTATGGCCCTTAAGGATTGAATTTGGGGAAATTATCTCAGCCACCGTTTCTTCTACTAGAGAGTAAATCCATACTCCAAGTATCTGTATTGGTGACCAGTATGGCTCCAGGTGAAAAGAGATCCTTACGTCACAAGTCTTCAAAGTATCTAGTTTAGGATCGAGCAAGAGCTCGATTTCGTACGTCTTGTAACTGACGGCTTCGTAGGGCGGTGTTTTTCCTTCGAAAAGAATGTAGGAGTTCAACCTTTTATATTCGTCAATGACTTCCTGGTATAGAGTTAAATAAATATGTTAAATATGTTAGTTAAATATGTTCTTTTAGTTTCTTCCAGAGCCAAGTAGGGTTTTCTCGGTAAGATGTAAGCCCTTCCTCAACCATTTCCCAAAATGACTTGCTTTACAGGGAGCGCGTGGATCTTTTAGAGTATATAATTGTTTTCGTCTGCTAGGGGAATATCTAGGGTGATTTTCAGTCTCGCTTGGCTAAATGTTATTGTAGTTGTTGCCATCTGTATAAGATCATCTAATATAACAGATGCTCCAGACAGGAGTTGTGAAACATGATTCTGGATATCCCTTAGTATGGGTTCCAGTTTTTTGGATGTTAAGAGCATTGGACTGAGACTTCCCTTCCATGGCTACTTAGATAGAAGTCAATAGTTGATTTCCGGTTTGATAGTTTTCCAGTTCTTCTTCCAAGATGTGCGACATCCTCATTAGTATCGTAAACTAATTTAATCGGGCGTTAACATTTTCTAGTTGGTTTATTTCCTTCCCTACACTTATTTTATAGGTTATGAATCGTTTCTTCTTTTTTTCGTTTTGTATGTCAGTTTTTCCAAATCAGCTCAAAGAATATCGATCTGCTTTCCTAAGATATGGGTCAAGTTCTTCAGATGCAAGTTCAGATTTTTAATTTCTTCATCTATTTGTTGTCCCTCGTCAAAGAACATTAAACAAGTCAAGGGATGGAGGTCATTCCCAATTGGGTTGTTGAAAAGAGGTCAACTTCTCCGTCTTCGTATAATTCCTTCGTATAGGTCTTCCTTCAGTGTCTCATGTGTATGAACTTCCAGCCGCGATTTTTCTAATTTCTTCGAATTTAATGATTAGGTTTTTCAGATAGGAACCATAAGTTTCTAGCTGTTCATCTGGGGAAAAAGATCTTGGGTTACGAGCGACTCGACAATAGATTAACTCAAATGGCGTAAAATTCGTACCCTCATGGACGGAGGTGTTATAAACGAACATTGCGTACGGAAGCAGCCTGTCCAAATCATCGTACTCCCCTATGTGATGCTTGATATAATCTGCAAGCCCAATATGGCTTTGCTCTAGTGAGCCTTTAGTTTGGAGACGGAAGCCCGAGGTAGTAAGTCGTTTAATTCCGAATATCTTCTCGAGTTTCCGTTTTAACTTGCTCACGAAACTACCTCCGCGATCAGTCAGAATACATCGAGGGGCACCGTATTGTGATATTAGATGGATTCCGACGGCGTGAGCTATCGTTGTTGTTTTTA
The DNA here is from genome assembly GCA_010014905.2 of Druon quercuslanigerum. Lineage (NCBI taxonomy): Eukaryota > Metazoa > Arthropoda > Insecta > Hymenoptera > Cynipidae > Druon > Druon quercuslanigerum. Next base: position 5,404 of record JAAAKG020149654.1, read on the forward strand.
AATCTTGAATTGATGCGGCTAGAAAAATTTTCTAAAATTGTCCTGCATCGTGAGGATGTTCCTACTGCCATTAAGAGTCGTAGGCCTCACACTAAACTATCATGATATTTCGCGATAATTTTTTGTCGTATCTTCTATGGGGGAACCTTCAGTAGACCATGGCAGAGGGTCAGACTTACATTTTCTCCCTTGAATGCATCGTTAAGTTTTTACTCATTTTATCATGGGGCAACGGACCGAGCAAATCCCCCCCCCCCCTCCGGAATGTTTCACAACTACTACTGAGTGGACCCTATCGCGGCCTCAAGGAGATACCAATACTTGGGCCTTTTGGGGTCTTTTCTCCCAAAGATCGTGAACGTTGATATATTCTGTGGCTATGAGGAGCTTAAAAATAGGATTTGCGGCTTCGCAATCCCCCGAGATAAATTGCGCGTAGTTATCTCTTCGACAAGTTAATGGTTCGGTCTATTCGTTCAACACGGTGGGGTTTCCTTTTACTAATTCGATTGTTAGAGTAGTCGCGGTAGAGCATATCCATGAGGGAATGAAGTGGAATTGGCCGTTGGAAGTGCGGTCGCAATAGGGGTGGGAAAGATTGATCCACTCAGAGGTTGACGACTCACAATGAGAGAAACCTCCTTCTCTGGAACATCTTTAAAACTAACTGTACTTCGCCCATCCACCCCAGAATTTTTAGTAGTGACTTGAAGTTGAACAACAAGATCACTATTTTCAATATTTAAATTTTGTTTTTCATTCCGAGACTCCAACTGATTTTGGGTTCTCATCTGCGTCGCTTCATCGCCCTGGTAGGAATTGAGAAATTTTTGAACTCCCGTCCTCTCTCGGCTCGTCCTCTAACGTGCCCTAAATAGGCAACTTCTGTTCGGAGAACCTCGCATTTATCTGGCTGGAGTTTCAGATTTGCGCTCCCGAGTCTAGAAAAGAGTCTCATCTCTTCATTTTAACATCATGTTTTGCTAGCGTTTCGAAATAGACGACAACGTCATTTAAACAGACCAAAAATTCGGACCCGTGCATTTCTTTTGGGACTATGTCCATAAGGCGCTGAAAGGAAGCCGGGGCATTTTTATGCTTATCGGAATATGTCCAGGTGTGTTGGAACTTGGTAAAAACCACTAGCTAAGTGTAAAACCGAGAAGTACTTGGACATGCCTAAACGATCCAAAATATCGGTAATATCGGGCAATGGGTAAGAATCGCCGATAACCGACGCGTTCAAGGCCCTAGAAGTAAATTATAATTCGCCACTTCTTTTATTCAGACACGTCCGGCTTCTTTAGGACAAGTCAGAGTGGTGAATTATATGCGGATTTGGAATCACCGATGATTCCACTATCATATTGTTTTCCGGGCAAATTTGTTATGGTCTCTGTAGTTTCATGGGCGTGCCCGTAAGGCTTTGTTTTAATGACATCGTCATCTATTGTGGGAATATAATGTTGGACCACATGGGTGGAGCTTAGGCGTTCACCATTTAGATGGAAATTCTGAAAAAAGTTTTCGGCCCATTTAATCCAAATTTTTGTTCTTCTGGAGTTAGGTGCGAGACGCAAAGGTTCTTTACCACTCGGTCTATCCGATCAGGTTGAGAACCACCGTGGTTCTTACTGATAAGATCGTCTGTTTCCGAATCAGAGCTGTATTCGCCGAGAAAAGTGCAGTAATCCAAAGGCTCATTTTCCTGCGGCGGGATCTCAATCGAAATGTCGTTTTCTGTAGTATTGATTGCCAGCACGTGACATACGCCTTTGCGGTTAATGACGGCGGCCTCACCTAAATATAGTCCTTCAAGGGTTGCTATTTTAGGTAGGTAGCCGCCCACAACTTCTGGCTTCCTCATAAAGTTAAGGCGGAAGAAAATATCCAGGATACTGAGCTTGGAAAATTGTGCCTGATCTTTACTAGAGAGGCCAGGGGAAACGGGGTGGTTAACCTCAAATGATTTATCTGAAGGTTCCTGTTTTGAAATGCAGTAAGCCGCAGCTGAGTTTTCTCGTTTTCGGGAAAACTGTTGTCGCTCTTTTGTGGTTAGTGCGTACTCGTACGCGGTTGCGAGATCCTTTGGAATCCGCGTTTCCACGAAGTTAGACATCTCGTTTGGTAGCCCGCGAGAAAATGATTTCACCGCACTATCGGAACTGGTTTCATCATTTCATCCCTTGAATTTGGATTAGGATACTTTTCTTCAAGCGACTGTTCTGTACTTGTGAGCTGACCGAGGACGCGATCATAGAAGTCACTAACCGACTCTGACTACGTCATACGCAAGTTTACTAATTCTTGGATATACCATTGATAGATATTTCTAGTAGCGCTCCATAGTCCATATTAGTGCTTCGGGAAAATTTCTAATAAAGCTATCTCTAGGACTTATTTTGAACCGGCTACTGCTATCGTTTCAGAAGCGCAATTTGGCAAATCTCTATCTATAGCTCTTTCATACCATGATCTAACCTTTCTACCAGCGCGATATTTGCGTTTATCAATTTTCTTACAAATACGTGGAGAATCAGGCATTTTGAAAGTTGTGCATTTTGTACACCACTATAGAAGCTTTAGAAGTCACCCTCCGACACTGAACTTGATCGCCTGAGAATTTATATTTTTTTATTTTATGCCGATGCAGGCACTAAAACAAAATCAGTCAATTTCCCTGGAAATCTGTAAATAATTGAATTTCACCAAAATTTAAGACACTATTATTCTACTCGCAATATTTCTTATACCCATTCAGAATAACAAAAGAAGAAAATCTACCCTTTAGTCAAAGAATTGATCCTTTAATAAAGAAGAATTAATCCGAAAGCTCTGCAGGTTTATGCACAAGATTTCAAGATATGAAATATTTCTACTCTCCTGCCAGGCGAGGCATGGGGAGTAAATTTTTCTTTTCTTTTGTCACCCTTTTTCGAGTAACAAAATTAACAAGTTAAATCTTCCTTTTTCCTACCATATAATACCTTTAATTTATTTATTTTCAGAATTTTTAAATAAATTTAATTATTTGAAGACTTGGATCTGATCCCCTAGTGTACCAATTTATTTTGATTTTGAACTAAAGTGGATTTGCGTGACTCGAGTTATTTTGTGTAGTACTTTCTGCTCGGCTCAAAAGGGAGTCGAAAAGGCTTGAAAACTCAGCTTCGTTTGTCACATGAACAAATTTGTTATTATACAAAGAAAACCTCGCCTCGTGGGCGAAGACTAATGATTTTTTTTAAACTGAGCATCAAAATTTTTCAAGTCAGCTTAAAATTTTGAAAGAAAAATTTTGTTTTCTAAAATTTCCCACGTAAAAAGGTAGCGTAGCGCATGCAGCGAAAGGATGAAAACCACCCCACGTCTTCCACCACAATTTGTTACGAACCAGAATAATATATCAATTTTTGCGTGAGCTATATCGGGTTTCGCCTGGAGAACCAAACTGATAACTAGAAATTTATTCGTTACTTATATTATTTTTTGTCGTGGGCATTTTGGCTTTCTGTTCTGACTGAACCTCCTCCGCTGCTTACTTTGCTTGACGCTACCTTTTATTCTATCTTGGGATTTTGGTTAATATTGAAAAAACATATTGAAATAGGGCCAATCCTACATTAAGGTCATTTTTTCTTTAGCAAAATTACAAAATTCAAAACATAATCTTATAAACATATCGCTCTATTAAACAAGAACAGGCGAAGGGTTTAGATTAAATAATCGCGGAGAATCGGTGCGATGCCTGCTGCTTTCCCTTTGCCGCCCGTGAGCCACCTGATAATTCCTCATCGAGGCCACGGTTTTCTTTCACTGTATATATATATATTTTTTATTTCAAAAAAAATATGAAATTGCTCGCAAGCTTACACTAAACGCACCGAACCACAAACGACACCTTCCGTTCCGTTTTCCATTTTTGTCGATATTTCTAAATTAAGTAGAAACGAAGCTACTTTTTTTCACTTAATTTAGAAATTTTTGAGTTAAACCCGATTGGAAACATGAAGCTGAATGCTCTGTTGACTTCACGAACTTCCCCTTCACTTTAATCGACTTTGTCAGCTAAAGATTTATTTTTTATTTGTACGTCTTATAACTGTCCTTTGATCAAACTACCTGTCCGGTCAAGGTAGATTGAAAAACTGCAATTTTTTGGTAGAACTCACCGTTGTTTGAAGATACGTATTCGCACATAAGTTGGGATATTTTGGAGCAATAAGGGATTCTCATGTGAGGTGGATGCTAAACCGCGGGAACTGAAAAATGATGACAACAAAAATTGATGACTAAGAATTTCCAGCCAAGCGACTTGTTACCAAGCTCAGTAGAAGGAAATTACCTTTTAACATTTATAATTTTCTTCAAGAGATAATTTAAATTCATTTTCATATATCATCTATTTATCATCCAATTCTACTATAATATTATATGAGTTCTTAGTTTCAGTTAATTTCTCTTTTTTTAATGCAATGCGTAAAGAAAAAGGGTTGAAACCAGAATTCAACTTGGTTGTAAACTGACACAGTAGATTTTATTTTGAAATTTTTTATATTGGCATTCGGGTCGTAAGGATATTTGTAATTAAAAGTCGTGCATTATATATAT
>JAAAKG020149655.1:0-10013 GCA_010014905.2 Druon quercuslanigerum
AGTACCATTTATCGTCTTTTTCGAAGCACTAATTTTCTCTAGAAAACAACATGTTACATTCCCAAGAATTAAATAATGATGGGTGATTCTCATAAATATAAAAATTTCCACTGTTAATTAAATTTGAAGTTATGTTTCCCTTTTTAAACACAATATAGGAAAGACAAAAAGATAAATGGCATTTTGTTGTTTTTCAAAATTTACTGATGTTTCCTTGACCAATTTTGTACTATTTGTAAAAAGGATCTTTTATAAATGGAATAAACAGTATTTTAGATACAAATTAAGTATTTTTCAATTTATTTATTCATTTTAAACAAAACCAATTACTTTTCTACCATAAAAGATCAATTTAAAAAAATTAAAATGCTAACAAAATAGTTGCAATCGCAACCATAAAATATAATATTTCGTAGAAAAAACTAAATATTTAAACCAAAAATACGAATTATCAACGAAGAAAGATTTTGCAGTCATGAAAGAAAAAAAGTTCTCCTAAAATTTTGAATCTTCAGGCTAAAAGACAAATTTTTAAAGAGAAAATATGAATTTCCAGCTTAAAAATTAATTATTAGTACATACTGCATTTTCGACCAGAGATAAACCTCCATTCAAAAAAGTTGTTGAATTTTTAATTAAACTCAAAAACTCAAAGAGACGATTTTTCAACAAAACAGTTGAATTTTCAGCCAAATAATATAATTAATAACTAAAAAGATAAACTTCAGAAGGAAGCAACAGAAAAAAAAATTAAATAGGAATACAAGGCACATAAATTAATAATAACAATATCATATCAGGCTTACCACAAAAATTCATTTTAAACATTCCCTAATTTTTTCCTGGCCAATTTTTCACTTTCATGAATAAAACAATCTGAAAAAAGCAATGATTTGGCCCCTACAGGTCATAAATTATGGACTCCTAAAGTTGACCACTTTTGCCTATTTTTCAGGGCAAATTATTCGTGTTCAATTTCTTCAAAATGCTTTATTTGTGGAAAAGCTACGTAAATGATGCTAGGAAAGAAGTTGTAAAACAGGAAATTATGCATAAATCTAAGGAAAATGTAATTTTCTAGTTTGTAGTAATTAAGAGTTATGACTCCTCCAGAAAACACAATTTTTTGCTATTTTTAACTGTTTTTATTAAAAATAGGTTCTTTAAGACAGCTCGCTTTATGCATATCCCGCAGGAAAACTGTGAGAAGATACATTATAGAATGCTAAATTCTTCGTAAGACAAAAAAATATGTTTCAGCTCTTATAGGTACAGTAAAATATACTACGAACGCATTTGAGCTCTTTGGTAACATATATGCAAGGAACTGAAAGTGAATCACGAGTAAGCCAACAGGGAGCATTCACACGCGCTATTTAAGATATATACTCGGTGGAAGAATTGTAGCTTGCAATAGGCGTCATCCAATCCGTCCAAGGACGGAGTTATCCCTCCTCAAACGATTCGGGAAAAGATTCAAGCAGGCACGTAGGTACCTGGAACGAACCCCGAGGAGAGTACTTTGTCACTAAACGAGCTCTGCCCAAGCTCCGGTATGGATGTGATCAGCAGAGGATGGAAACACTGGAAAGATCGAACTTTTTGCATATGTATATGTTTAAAATCTTTAGGGAGCTAAAACCTGTGAGATACAGCCCCAAGACTGTTCTCAAGACATTATTCTCTTAGTGAATAACAATCTCCCGATCCTGATGTATACATACAGGCATAAATAAAATGTTTCTAATTTTATAGTTGACTAATAGTAAGGCGATTAATGGACGATATTGCGACTAATCTTCCATTTTGTTCTAGAGCATTCAGACCCGGCACATTTATAGTATATACCCCCAGCTTACTTTAAAGAAGTGGAAACAAGGTTTCAACCCCGGGAGGGCATCGGTATAGCGGGTTGCCTACCGACCAGGGGTAGATCTCAAAAACCTGAACTCTGTGGGCCGGGATCGGTTCCCTACTTAACATTTACTATTTTAAGTCATATGCCGACCATGCCGATAAGTTGTGCAAGAGAGTTGCCTGCCTTTCAGGGACATACACGGGTAAAAAAATGAAACATTAAATATTTATTTCTATGAAAAATGTATGGATAAATTTGAAACTTTTTTACAAACAGTTCGATTTTCCTGTACGAATAGTTCCTGAACAGTTCAGACTTTAATATAAAAAGGGGAAAATTTTATTTGTGCGATTTAATTTATATTTACTTATAAATTGTCACACCTCTGAGGATTTAACCCCTTAAACTCCTGTCTCGACAGTTACTAAACATCAGCCAAGAGTGTGTATACACGCGCAGCCATAATCTCTAAACAAGATAGATATTATAAAACTTTTAACCACTTATTCGACGAACTCGAACCACACATAGCCGTGCCTATACGCACCGCCCATGTCAGTGAGAGTGTGTGCGGGCCACGCGAAGGCGAATCTACAGCTTAGTTCCCAGATTTGTTGGGCAAGCTCGTGAGTGCTCTGTGGAACTTATCCCAATCACTCATAATATTTTTATAATTATTTACGAGAAAAAAAGTGATGAACGGTTTTATGCTTATCATATTAAGTCCGTCAATTCTTCCTCAAAATTTGCAGATTGTTTACGAAAATACATCAATATCAGATGAACTTTTCTCATATCCGTGACCTAGCTACTATTTCGTGATTTTGTTCGTTAAATTTGTTCCGTGTTGGTAAACAACTATTTAGAAAAGGTCTATTCACTAAACCTCAGTCGGGAAGTCAAATATAGTTTAACTTTAGTTGAAGATTTATTTATTAATATACCCGGTAATAAGCGTTGCATAGAGAAAAATAATATTTTCAGTTTTCAGCGTAAAAGTGAAGATTATTCTATTCTTCTGAATGTGCAATTTTTCCATCTCTCTAAAATGTCAATATGAGAACAGGATGTCTCAGAAACTAATTCATTTCTATTTCTATAGCGACCGCCGCATAGTTTTCTATTCCTTAAAAGACAACGTGTTTTTCATATATTTAAGCCTCTTAGTACCAGGTGGGGTCGGATCCGACCCCATGTTTCATTGGTTGTAGGCTAGTGCATGCGTGGGAAGGAGTAACGTCTCTTCCACTTGGGTAACCTTTCCTTCAGTCTTGCTCTACCAAATTATGCGAAGTTACTATGTTTTTTCGTCTCTTTGACATTATTCCAAGTTGAATTCCTAACATTCAATTTTATATGATATTTACTCTAGTAAAGTGATTTTTGTTATCTTCACGACGTAATTTGTAACAGGAAGCTTCATTATGGAAGAGCTGGTAATTTCGGCCGAATATCACTGTTAATTTGGCCTGAAAATCTATTAATTTGGTTTTAAAAAAGGCTATAGATGTTACCCTGATCGTAATTGGGTAAAAAATTGTAAGTAGAACATCTCCGAGATTGCAGCAATCGGATTTGTAACATGGAAGAAGTCTAAATGAGAAGTATTAAGGAAAAAATTGATGAAAAGAGTTTTCTTTTGCTGTATTTTGATAATAAACGAGTTTGTGATACCAATAAAAGAGTTTTTGTGCAATAGAAAAAGGTTAAATCCTTGTAATTGTACCCACAGGCACACCTACCTCACAGAGATGTCTTTTATCCCCCAAAAGTGTTCATATTTTAAGATTATTTAATTCCTTCTATTCAGTTCACAAAATATATGTAGTAAATTATTTTAATTCATTCACATGGAATATACGTTTTGAAATTTTAAGTTTAATCAATTCAAATCTGCCTTTCTAGAGTTGAAGTTATTTTAATTCACACATTTAAATAGATTTCTGTAATGAATTTTTTAACATTCTTAAATAAATTTTTACAATATATATAAGTATAAATTTGAATATTTTTTTCGAATTCACTAGTTATAAAAAGATTTAATAATGAAAAATAGGTTAAATAAATGCTTCCGTTAAATTTTACTAAGTCGATTGAGAAGAATAGTATTTGAACTTTTTCTGTTCCCGTTGGGAGATTTTTAGACGGAGGAAAAATCGCGTATTCATAAAAAATACAAACACTTAATTTTTCTGAATGCAACAATAGTAAATAGAACTTTTATAAATAGTTGTTCACCACAGAGCAACAGACTTAGAGGTAAAATATGATAGAGGCGGATTAGCGTGAAGTTTCATACAAAAATTCCGCAGGTATACCAGTTATGCAACATATTTTGAGACGAACACTGTGATTCCGGTATTTTCTACTTCTCGGCCCATAGAAGTCACCGACACGAACGATTTGTTAAGTTTTTGAGATCTGCTCCTACTAGGTAGGTAACCCGCTGTACTGCTGCTTTCCCGGGGTTGCAACCTTGTTTCCACTTCTTAAAAGTAAACTGGGGTTATATACTACTAGAAAAAAATACAATTTAGGTTCGACTAACCACCGTACTATAATGCATTTTGAATTTTTGTCGACGAATGCACTTTTTTTCATAAATCATCGTGACTCAATAACTCAAAAATGCCTAATTAGTTGACTAATTTGCATTTGCTTCCATATTTTTCATTTGTTGAAACCTTTAATTTTGCAGGTACATACGTCGCAAAATAAATGTTTAAATAATTTTACAATTATTGAAGAAATGCATATTTCTTCGAATATACAAACTGCGTAGAAAAAGTAGAAGAAACATGTTACATTACCAAATTCTCAAAATATTCTAATCTTTTCAATTATATCGTTTTGTTTTCTGAGAATAGTCTTAACTGTTTAAACAATATTGATTTCTTCATTTTTTGACACATTCCAATATTTTCAGGTACTACTCTGTTTTTTGAACAATATTTCTAATTTTTTAAACAAGTTTGATATGTTTTAACAATTTAGTTTCTTTATTTTAATTTCAGAACGTATTTTCTACTTTCCGGCGATAAGAACCGCATACAGTGAATAAAATGAAATAAATGCAATCACCAATGATTTATGAAAAACAATGTTCAAAGTTGGTTTGATAAGGGTGCTGTATGAGTCGAAACGTTGGTGATTTTTGTTGAAATATGTTTTTTATTGTGATTTGATAACTGTAAGAATAAAAAAGATGAAAGAAATCAAAAAGAGAAGGCAAAAAAAGGAAGCGGAAGGGGCCGTGATTATTATCCAAGAGGAAGTGTAGGAGTTCGGAGTTTTCGAAGAAATTTAAACGTAGGTACATTAAAGCCTACTTTTCAATTATGAAAAATTAGGGGAAATTATTCAAATTTAGCAGTTATCTTGTACACATGTCAAGCAAGCGTCTTACGAAGTCCCTACCCTCAGACACCAAACTTAGGTGTACCAAATTTAGGACTGAAGATGGATGAAAAAAATTGATGAACTAAGGTGATAATTAATGCTTATGGACATAATTTAGGTTCGTTGGCTTAAAAAATGATCATTCAATGAGGCAAGAACAGTTTTGACCTAAGTACAAAAAAAGTTTGGTGGTTCGGAACCCACCTCAAACTGTAGGTCCCCCTCCCACCACCAAAAAGGGTGTGGGAGATGTGTTAAGGAATAGGAAGAAGGTGAAACAAAAATGTAAACCCTTAGGGGACACATTAGAAGCTTCCAATAAATACAAAAAAGTTGAAAGGACCTTATTTGAATAAAAAATTCACAAGGCTGAAAATTACTGAAATTTTTGTGGTTGTTCAAAATCCCCTCTGGAAGTGATAAATGAACAATTTTGCTTATTTAGAATTACTTCGAAGATAGAGCCATATTTTTTCTTCGTACTCAGTTCCGCTCTACCACGAATCAAGTCACCACCCCTCTGTCGCGCTCGTATTTTCGAATAATGTAAAATAAATGGTACTTTTTTCTTGGCAAATAGGACTCGTTTAATTAAAATATATTTTTGTTATTACACTAATGAAATCATATTTTGGTTCTTTACTTATCGTACGAATATTGGAAGATATGATTCATGATCGTATAACTCATTGTAACGTCACAATTGTCATTTTCCGAGAATAATCTATATTTAATATTCGAAAAATAGTTACTTTTCACTAAAACCTCGGCTCTCGGATTTACTATTAGACTATTAGACTATTAGAAATAATACAACAGTCTTTTAGAATTCGGATGTTGTAAAAACTTTGAATGTACCATCGACTCAAAAACCGATTTACAAAGAGAAATTTCCTGTATCACTTTTTTTATTCAGACCATTGTTAACATGAAAAATGAACAAGTACGTTTGAAAAAAACGAAAAATTGAATTGTCCTCATTTTGATTGAAATATTTATTCCATTTCACAAAGATTGAAACAAAAGTTGAACTACTTCACATGATGCACATTTCTTACAATACACAATTTCTTGATGAAGGTGATCAATTTTGAGACAACATCGACCAAGAACAGAAATACACAGTCTAAAGTAAAGCCATTTCACTGTTTAATTTCTATGAAAATTATTCACATTTATTAGAAGAATGCGATTATTAGAAGCTAGAAAGGAGACTCTATTACTGTTAATAGCACAAAGAGTTATTAATTAATTTTACGTGTCGGTCCACACAAGTGTCTGAAAATCATAAAATTTTATCGGTGTCTGCCTGCCTGTAGGTCTCTACTCAGTACGTGTGGTTACCTAGATTTTGTGGCCATGCTAACTTTTTAACGTTTTTCCCAATTAATTCGATTTAAAAAATTGTATATTTTTTAATATTTTAAAAATTAAAAAAAAAACATTTTTCTGATACACTAAAATATGCGTACCAAAATTTTTACTAGATATCAAATATACTTCGAAAGTACACCAATACAATTTTTTAATTATAGCAACATTCAAAATGTTAAAGCATTTCCAAATTTGTAACTAAATTTGCGTTAGTATTTTTAAAAGTTGCATAACCTCCTGATAAGTGAAAAAATTGGCAAATTATACTTATGGCATTTTTAATTCAGGTGAAAATCAAAAAATTTTATACCTTTTAATACATTAAAAATGTTGAAAATATAGAACAAATATATTTTTTCTGATTTTTAAATAAATTTCAATCCAAATTATTACTAGATATCAAATATATTTTAAAAGTATGTAACAGTATATGTAACATCATAACATGTAACATATATATAATTTTGTATGGAATGTAGAAAACTGATGACCTTAATTTGATAAAACATTGCATTTTTCATAGAAAATTCATTACTTTGGTTGAAAGTGTAACAACATCATTGAAAATGTATATTTTTAATTGAAATTTTTTTTTTAACACAATTATAGGGTTTATAATCATTCTTATTTTTCATCGAACATTTAACACTAATACAATATTAAAGTAGTTGGTCGAAAGTTGAAGTACTTTGTAACAAATTACTTGATTTGCCTTATAATTTAACTATTTTCTTGAAAATTCGTTTCCTTGCTGGTCGATTATTAATTTATTGAAATAAAAATTGAACTATTTCATTTTTGGTTCATGAATTTATAATTTTTAGTACAGAATTCATGTATTTTGTTTAAAAATTCGTATTTATGTATAAAATTATTTCCTGTCGTTGAAAATATAACTACGCTACTGATTTATCCGAAAGTTAAAGTAATTTGTTAAAAATTTATTTATTTTCTTTAAAACTTTTAAAATTTATTGAAATGAAAATTGAACTATTTCATTTTTGGTTTATGAATTTATAATTTTTAGCACAGAATTCATGTATTTTGTTAAAAAATTCGTATTCATGTATAAAATTAATTCCTGTCGTTGAAAATATAACTACGATACTGATTTATCCGAAAGTTAAAGTAATTTGTTAAAAATTTATTTATTTTCTGTACAACTTTTTTAATTAATTGAAATGAAAATGAAACCTTTTTTATTTTTGAATCAAAAAACCATCATTTTTAGTACAAAATAAAAATGTAATCATTTAATTTTTGATTTACAAACTTAATATTTTAAAGACTTCCGTTTCCGGCATGCAATTTAAAGGAAGCGGGAATTGTGAATGCTGAGTTTTTCCGATAATTGTGCTGAAATTTAAGGTGAGTGAATTGTGGAAGTGTATAAAAGGTTTTGGATGAAAGAGATTGTTTGAGGATTTGTGACAGGGTGGGAGGACTGGTTTGATTGGGTTAGCAGTATCAGGGTTGGGTAGAGACGGAGAAAGACAAGACAGGTACCAGAAAGCGACGATGGATAGAGGCAGGGAAGGATAGAAGGCGGGAACGTTTGAAATTGGATTCATGGATAGCAAAAAGTGTAACATCGAGGGAGATCTAAGAAAGGAAGGCAAGGGGGAAGTAAAAGAAAACTATAGAAAAGGAGATATTAAAATATCCAAAAATGTTTAGATCGCCGCCGGAAAAAAGAGTTTGGTAGAGGAGGCTGAAAATAGTAAGGGGGCTGAAAAAACGGCGATGAAACCGAAGAACGGAGGAAAAGGGAAAGACTGAAAGAAATTCGCGAAGTCATAATAGAAGTAACGGGCAATTATAAAGAAAGGCAGGAGAAAAGGCGAGAGGAATTAAGGACAGAAATTAGGCGGGAAATGGCTGAACTTAGAAAAGAAATGAAAACATGGGAAGAGGTTAGGGAAAACTTAGAAAAGAGGATGCAGTAATTGGAGAAAAAACTAGAGAAGCAGGAGGATACTAATAAAAAGGTAGAGGAGATGCAAGGTAGGATTAGGAAGATAGAAAGCTCGAAGCAGGATAGTGATAAAGGGTATAAGATTAGAGGCGAAAAAGATGCAGGAAGGAGTGAAAGAAGTACTAAAATGGATTGATGCAAAAGTAGAGATAGAGGAAGTGCGAAGTATAGGAAGGGAAGAGCGAAGAGGGAAGGGAATGGTACTGGTGAAACTAAATAAATGGGAATATTAGAGGGAAGTGATGTCAAAGAAGAGGATGTTACATGGAAGCTCGGAGAGAATAGGGGATGATTTGACATGGGTAGAAAGAAGCATGCAATATAAGTTAAAGAAAATAGCGAGAGGATACAGAAAGACGTAGTATGGTGGGATTGGGATGAAGAAAGGGAAGAGTTAGTACAAAATAAGAGACAGGGAAACTAGGAGAGGAAGGAACGGAGGGTAAGAAAATAAGAAATGGTAAGAGGTAAAAAGAGACAAAAAGCGAATGTAGGGAAGAATGGAGAATATGTTACTGGAATATAACAGGGTTGGAGATAAAGAGTAAGGGTAAGATTACCAAGAGTGTATAAATGGTAAGTTCCAAATGCAAAGAGGAAGAATAAAAAAGGCAGAGCAATGGGAGGAATGATCATGGGAGTGAGAAATGAATGTATAACAGGGAAAGATAAGAAAGAGAGGAAATAATAAAAAAGGGATTAATAGTGTAAGAGGAGAAAGCAGAGGATTTAAAGAAATGATGTAAGAAAATAAAGAGGATATTAGACTTATAATAGGTGGGGATTTTAATGCGAGAACAGGAGATAGAGGAGGAAGGGAATGGGGAGGAAAGGATGAAGAAAATCAAAAGATAAAGTACTAAATGGGGAGGGAAAGAAGCTGTTGAAGAGCTTGGAGGAGTTGGGGTGGTTTTAAACTTAAATGTAGAGGGAGATGAGGAAAGAAAATATACACGGTCAGGAGGAGAAAGGGGAACGGTAATTGATTATATGATAGTGGATGATGAGGTAAGAGAGAAGGTCAAGAAATTAGAGGTAGGTGATTATATTGATAAGGATCACTTTCCATTAATAGTGACATTAGAGGGAGAAAAAAGTAATAGTAACATGCATAAAAAGGGGGCAAGGGTAAGGAGTATAGAAAAAGGGGATTAGTCAAGGCAAGGAAAAGAACAGTTTAGAGAAAAGGTTAGAAATATCAAAATTAAGAAAGTTGAGAAAAAAAAAAGTAATGGGGAAGAATATAGGAGAAAAAAGAAGGAGGAAGGGAATAAAAAGTATGAGTAAGAGGCGGAGAAGGCTAGGATGGACGAAGAGGTATGGAAGTTAGTAAATAGAGAAAGAGGAAGAAAAAGAGTAAACCAAGATATTGAAATGATAGAATGGAAAAAATATTTGCTGCATTTT
>JAAAKG020149656.1:0-10013 GCA_010014905.2 Druon quercuslanigerum
CAACGGCGCAACGCCTATATCGTTGGGTAAAAGACAAATTTCACTGTAATTCGTGGTTGTCAGGACCAGAAATGGAACATTTTTTATATTCTGGTTACTGTGACCAATCTTAGAGTCACCCTTGCATTGCCGTTGGTTTGTGCCATGATTTATCCTGACTCAATTTATGTGGTTATAGTAACCACAGTCCATTTCTCTCTGTGTAGACACTTCCTAATGAAAAATCATTAAATTTAAAAGAATATTTACAATATTTAAACAGAAACCAGAAAAAGTTATTTTAAACAAAAAATTTGTGGACTTCAAAAACTATAAAGTATAAACTATAAATACAAGAATGCAGTATTAATGTTAATTATATAATTTGATTTAAAAATTGTGTAACAATTTTCTGTAATAATTAGTTAAGGAAATGATTGTAATACGTCGAAGCTACATAAATTACACAAAATTTCTATTAGGTTACCAGATAAAAAGAAAAAAAGAAAGAGATGTTTTTGACGGCCATCTTTCGACACTTTGAAAGGTCAGTGGTAAAATCAGATGAACTTTTAAAGGGCAATATGGATCGAGTGATGGTCAATTCCGCCCCAGCTACCTGTGTACCGTCCCCCACTACGCGGCTTCCCCTCACACCGTCGAGCAGCTGCGACTGAGCTTGGTCAGCGGGGGGGCCTTTTCCAGTAGTAGTGGGGGAACTGTACACAGGTAGCTGGGGCGGAATGGTCATCTGCCGTATGGATCAAGGTCTAATTTATTATTGAAATATGCGATGTTTACTTACTCTGTAGCCCTTCTCTCCGGTACTTCCAAATTCCCCTCCAGCCCCCTTCTCTCCTTTCGGGCCCTCTGGTCCATCCGGCCCAACATGTCCTGGTGGTCCTTGAGGTCCCTCTACTCCCGGGACTCCCGGATGTCCTGGGAATCCCTTTATACCGGTGCAATTGCATTTGTAGTCGTCCTTGCATATCTATAACAAATTGAATGTAGAAATTATTATTATTATTTAGTAGAGAAGAAACTTCGGGATGTAAAATACATTTAAACCTGAATTTAAATACGGTTTCGGGAATGGATTGCAGTGGCCTTGATACTAATTCCAGAGAATCCAAACGTAAACGGGTATGGCCGCGTGAATAATTTCTGTTGGAGTTGGACGTATGATGTAACCTGGTTGAACTAACGTGCTGAGAGTCAGGCCCTCAGGCTGCTTGTCACGCTTGACTAATTGGAATTTATAAGAAAACACCTTTATTTTCGACTTCTTTAAAACTATTTATAGTTTAGTATTATATTATTATACTATACTATTATATTATATTATTATAAAGTATTATATAATATCATTAATTTTGTCCCAATAGAAAAAGTGACCATTTTAATTTTTTTAATTTAAAAGGATACTACTATATTTTTAGTCCGGAATTCATTCAATTTGGTTAAAACTTCTAATATTTAATTGAAAATTTAATTATATTGTTGAAAGTGCAACTATATTGTTCAAAATTCAAATTTTTTCATCAAAAATGCAACTACTTTGTTACAAATTTCTTATTTTAGCTAAAAGTTTATCACTTTGGTTGAAAGTTTACCTATGCTGATGCAAACCTCTTTTAGTAAAAAATTTAACTTTTTGGTTAAAAACTTATCTTTTTTAGTTTAAAATGAGTATAAGTTTTTAAAAAGTCGTTCACTGTTTCCGAAAACATTCGACTTTTTAGCATAAAAACTTTTCTATGTTAGTGAAAATTTGTATTTCATGGCAGAAAAATCATTTTGCTTGGTTAAACGCGAAATTGTATGTTAAAAAAAGATCTTTTTGTCTGTTTGTTTGTTTTTTGTATTATTTTTGTATGCTGAAAGCTCAACCATTTCTTTAGAAATCCAACTATTTTCTTCAAAATTGAATTATTTTTCCAAATCCCTTTTTTTAGTTGAAGATTAAAAATTTCACTATTGTGGTGAAAAATCGTTTCATGCATGGTAAACAACATTTTTAACTGAAAGTTAAACCATTTAATTTTTAGATAAAAATTTTTTTCAGTTAAAAATGTGACTACTTGTGACTACTAAAAATTATATTTTTAATTGAAAACTTAACTTTTTGCTTGAAAGGTCTGATATTTTTGTTTCGTAATTTGTCTTTTTTAATAGAACATTAATCCTATATTTATAATAATCCTCTAATTAAATGATGACAAAAAAAATCATCTTACTTGATAGAAAATTATCTTTTTTCTTAAAAATTCATATTTTCCGATTTGAAAGTCCGATGTTTTCTAAAACATTCGACTTTTTAGCATAAAAACTTTATTCTTTTGTTAAAAATTTACATTTCATGGTAGAAAAATCATCTTGCTTGGTTAAAAATTAACTTTTTTAATGAAATTTCAACTGTCTTTTGAAAAATTGGTCTTTTTGTCTGAAAAATTGAAATATTTAATTGAATTTAAAATTTTGGTTTAAATCTTCAACAATTTGATTAAAATTGCATTTTTTTATACTGAAAATTCTAATATTTGTTTAGAAATTCAATTATTTATTTAAAAGTCTAATTATTTCTGGTACATTTAAATATTCTGTTAATGACATTATTTTTAGTTCAAAATGCAACAACTTTGTAAAAAATGCATTTTTTTAGTTAATATTCAAAAATTTTACTATTTTAATGCAAATTCGTTTTATGTTTAATTAAAATAAAACGGTTTAAAGTGAAAATCAAACTATTTCATTTTTAGTTTTAAAATTTATCTTTTTTACTTTAAAATTCAACTTTCTGTCGAAATTCGTTTCTTTTAGTAGAACATTAATCTACTTGGTCGAATATTTAACTTTTAAGCAGAAAATTAATATATTTTGTTAAGAAGTCGTCGGTTTTAGGTATAAAATTATTCTTGTTTGTTAAAAATTTAAGCTTTTTAGTTGAGAATTCAAATATCTTAATAAAAATTCATCTTCCTTGATTAAAATGTATCTTTTTTGTTAAAACACTCGACTCTTTAGAATTAAAACCTTAGTCTTTTATTAAAAATTTATTTTTGGTGGTAGAAAATCTTGCTTGGTTAAGAGTGAACTTTTTTGATAAAAATTCAACTGCCTTCTAAAAAATTTGTCTTTTTATCTTGAAAATTGACATATTTGGTTGAGTTCCAAACTTTATTGTTTGAATATTCGACTATTTAATTGAAAGTGCATCTTTGTATGCTGAAAATTCAACTATTTTGGTAAAAATTTCATTATGTTTAGAAAATTTAATTATTTTGTTAAAATCATAATTTTTGGTTTGAAAAATAAACTATGTTAAAAATAAATTATAAATTTATAAATCGATAAACATAGTAAACATAAGGTTTGTGGTTTTTTTTACGATAAAACAATAGCGCTGTATTATTTTACTGAGTCTGTTTTTTAAACGGACAATCAAAATTTCTTGGGCGTGGGATGTGGAGATGTTTTGAAGGACGGACAATGTTTAGATAAAGAAAAAAAAAATTGCGCCAGTCATTTGCTGTGGACGTAGAAATTTTTGTACTATACTAACTGAAGTCTGCTTTTTGCTTCTAACTCTTCCAAGAAAAAAGATTCATTGGCGTCTCTTCGGCAGAATTAAATCAATTACTGATAGATTTTTTAAATTAGTTTGTTATTCATGCTTCCATGGCAAATTAATTTTTATATTTGTTTAAACAAATATTTATCAGATTTTGAATGATTTAATTTGAAAGAGTTCACGTTATTTTTATTCCAATAAAAAATGTTTCAGTTTTTAATATGAACGGCTAGAAACAAAATTTTTATTTAAAAAATAAAAATTTTAAAAATTATTTGAACAAATTAAAAATAATGATTTGATTAAAATTTCTAACTTTAAACAGTTTAGTTTACGAGGTCGCGAATTAAGAATTGTTTAGCTATTTAACCCCCCACCCCTTTTCCAGCAAGAAAAAGTAAGAATATTTGCTATTTTTGGCAACTTGATCAATATTTTTTTGAATTGACCTTGAAAATGCATTTTTGAAGTATTTTCGAGATTTATTAATTTTTATTGGGTTTGAACAACTATTTGGGTCTCCGTAAAATTATATTTTACTTTGAACTATAAGGAATATTTTCCGAAAGGTTTCAAACTATTTACTGAAAAATTTGGAAAAGTCATGAAAGTAAACAATTGAGGGTCCGGATCAAAGAATGGTTAGAACTTTCTGGCGCCTAGACTCCGAGCGCCAAAATGTTATAACCGTTTCTTTGATCCGGCTTCTAAATTTCGTAATATTTTTATAAGAAACTTTTAAAACATATTTTGTTGGTATCAAATTAAAATGTTTAATTTTTAGTTTTGAAATTTTAAATAATTTATTTTGAAATACTTCGAATTAGAAACTGTACTTTGAAGGTTTAGATTGGAAAGTTTGCAAGTTTTTAAATTTCAAACGTTAAAATAAGAAAAAAATGATAGGTACCTGAATTTTGAATATATACCGAAAACTGGAAAAAATCCATTTGAACTTTTTAAAGTTGGAAAATTTCTGTATAATTTTATTTCAGATATTTAATTTTAAAAAGTGTAAAAAACCTTATTTATATTGTTGAAACTTAAAGGAGTTCAATTAAAAAGTATTGGTAGGCGTGTCTTTACATTCTTAAAATCATAAAAAATCCTATCCTATCCTGTCCTGTTCTATAATTTAATACCATGCTGTTGTTTATATACCTAAAGATTTAAAAAAATATGTTTTTGTCTATTCTGTAAATAAAAAATGGTTTATTTTTAAATGATTTACATTTTTTGCATATATTCTAAATTAAAAAATATTTAATTTCTTGACTGAATATTGATATTTAAATAAAAATCTAATTTGAATCATTTATTCATAATTTTCGAAAAAGGAAGATCTTAATTCATGTTATTTCTGCACCTATATGGCTGATGACCTCTCCTCCTCTTTTTCTCTCTTTCCTTACTGGTTTCTCTCTTTACCGACAATTAGATGTCTGTTTGCCCGTCTTTCCGCCGCAACTTCTCACAAACATGTAAAACCGCGCCACTATTTTTCTTTTTTTTTTACACGCCAAGCGATGACGCGATTAACTCACTCAGATGATGTTCAGAAGTGACATAATTCCGCGGTCATATACTTGCGGACTGCATTGGATTTCATTGACTTACTCGCCTCTATAATTAGGATAGTCTGCAATCGTGGTCAGTAAACTGTTATTGGTCAATTATATATCTTATCCAACACTTGCATAATTTTCACTATTTGAACCAATTTTAGGTAATCGAGGAAAATTATTACAAGTAAAATAAAGAGCGTATGAAAATGGGTTCAAATATAAGAATTCTTTGTATTTTTGTAAGGGGTTTTACAAATTGAGGGGGGGGGGTCACACTAAAAACTTTAATTAGTATAAGATAATGGGTGGGGCAGGGTCAGCGGAAGTAACGTTATAAACTTCGATAATATTTAGTACGTCTAAAAAGAAAATTATGCAAAACGTGAAAAGAGGAATATTCAACAAAATACACGAATTTTCAACCAAGTACTTGAAATTAAAATTGCGAAGGAAGAAAAATAGCTTTCCAAAAAATATAAACGGTTTATCAATCAGTTAACTCGGTTCCAGTTCTGTTATCACCCCCTCCCCTCATTAAACGAAGTTTGGTGGGACTTACGTTATAACTTGACTCTTCACCATATGACGAATCACTACTGCACTTGGACATGATTTCGACAATCAAAATGAAATCATAGGATAAAGGTGATAGTTGGGCGTTCAAATTAAATAGTGAATAATACAAAAAATAAAATAGCCTCGGAATTGACTGAAACTTTGATTGACCAAAGGCGTGCACACGGTATATTCAAAGGTCAAGTTTCAAAAGATGAATGAGACTGCGTGTTGGGAATGGTAGAGGGGTGAAAGATCTCAAGGTTCGAGAATTACGAGAAACGATGTACGTAAGGAAACTAAATGTTTTATGTGTGCCTGAAACAAAGAAAAAGGGTTGCAAAAGTAGAGACATAGAAAATGAGGTGCTAGCAGGCGGTTTTGAAATATATATGCAGCAGTAGATAGTGAGTCACATGGTGGTCAAGGAATAAGTTTGATTATGAATGAAAGAGAGAAACAGCATCTCAGAGATCACAGATATGTATCTCCCGGATTGTTGTGGGTTAGAATGAAAGTAGGAATCAGAAGATTATTTATCATAGCATGCTAAGCCCCAGTTGATAGTGATCTGAGAGAAGTAAAAGAAGATAATAATTCTGCTAGAAGATAAGAATGGATGGGTGGGCATCCGAAGACAGGATACAAAAAGGATACTAGGGGATTTTGGGGATCCAAAAACAAATTATAACGTAAACAGATTAGTTACCTTTTGCTTGGAAAAGGGCTTATTTATTACAAATACTTGGTTTAAGCATAAAATGATTCACATGTACATCTAGTGTAAAGGAAATAACCGCACTATAATTGACTTTGTTGTTGTGGATGAAAGATTAAGAGAGATAGTCAAAGATACCCCAGGCGGAAATATTATGTATATAGCTAATACATATTGTGAAGCATTTGTTTTATATATTTTTTGTATCAAAAAAATAAATATTATATATAAAAATTCACACTATACATAAACAATACATAATTTTTCCGCCTGGAGCAAGGGGAATGAGAGGTTCTGAATGCAATATTGATCATTACTTTCTGGTCTCCAAACTAAACTTGGGTAAGGGGTGAAGAAAAAGAGAACCATGAAAACGCAAAAACGCAAATCAAGATTGAGAATTTACAGAAACCATAAGTTTGAATAGACTTTCAGAATAAGATAAACAAAAGGATAGAAGAGAAAACTGAGGAGGCGCTAATAGACAATAACAATATAGATGGCTTATCGGCTATGATCGAGTTAGGAGTGCGACTGAAGTGTCTGGTATTGCCGTTTTGGGAAGAAAGTCTGGTGATGCTTAGTGGAATGGAATGATGAAATTCAGGCTGTCCAAAAAGCAAAGAAAGAAGCTTACAGGAGAACTTTGGACATCACAGGTTTTAGCGATAAGGTGAGAAATATGGTTAACGATGATTACTGAGACAAAAAAAGGGATATTAAGCGACTAGTCAAGAAAAGTGAAGATATAATCCAAACAGAAGAAGAGAAGAAAATACAAAACGACTTTCAAGGAAAAAAAACTACTTTATAAAAAATTGAAGGGAAGTAAAAGTACACAGTTTGGCAGCATGAGCGATAGCAAAGGTGAAATGATATATGGTACAGATGGGATACTAGACGCGTTGAAAGACTATTTTAGGAAATTATATATGGAAGGAGCTATAGGGCACCACAACTGCGATGTAGAAGACAATGAGTTAGAAAATTCAATTTAGAAAGTCTTTGCCACGGTGGCGAGTAGAACATACCTCATAGATTCTGCGAATTGATAAATTAATGTATCGAGTTGGGAGAAGTGTCAGACAACTGGCAAAAGCGATTATCGTACCAATATATCAAAGAAAGGGAGATAAAGGAAGCTGCAACAAATACAGAGGTAGGTATATACGTAGAGTAATGAAAATAAGAGAAGAAAAAATATGGGAAGTCCATAATGGACCTCTGCCAGGATGATCACGCACTGATCAAATACTCAGCTTAAGACAGATCACAGAAAAAAGTTTAAAAATAAGAAAGAAAGTTTTCTGTGCATTTTTTGCATTGATAGAGGTATTGATCAGCAACTTCGGCAGGAGCAGTGCTGCGGAACGAAAGTGTTACTTCAATAGGCAACAAGACAATTCTACATAAATCTAAAAAGCCTATACCGCCTTCCTCGCAATTCTCTTTTCCACACCGATTAAGTCAAGCCTACCCTAAAATAGAAATTGCTTAATGATATATAATAATAATAATAATAATAATAAATTTAACGAATAAAGACAGATTATTAGAAAAATGGTTAAAACCTCAACCAATATGATGAATTTTAAACCAACCAGATTAATTTTTTTACAAACAAAAAACAGATTTCCAACAGCACAGTTAAACTTTTAAATAAATAGTTTAATTTTAGACCGAAAAGCTAATTTTTCTACCCAAATATTTTAAATTTCAACAAAAAATTAAAATTTTCAAGAAAAAAGTTAATTTTTAACCAAGCAGTTTAATGTTCTACAAAATTGTTCAGTTTTCAAGCCAAAAAGAAGCAGTTTCTATATAACAGGAGAAATTTCAACTAGAAAATAGGAATTTTTAACAAAAAAGTTAATTTTCAACTAAAGAATCGAATTTTTAACTAACATTATGAATCATCAACAACAAATGATTTTAATTTTTTATAAAAAACAGTTGGATTCAACCAAAAAATACCAAATTTCAACAAAATACAGGAATTGTCAATCAAGCACTTGAAACTTCAACTAAAAAAGATGGATTTTAGCAAAATATTTGAGCCCTAAACAAGAAGAGATTATTTTGCAACCAAAGAGATGAATTTAAAAAAAGTATTTTTTAAGCAGAAAGATTAATTTTCTACAAAAAGGTGAATTTTGTCAGCCATCCTGCATAATTTTACCAACAGTAACTAGCAAAACATCAAAATGCAGTCTATCCTTATGTCTTTCTTATAATGTGTTGGAAAAAGTGCATCATAATTTCAAAACTAATTAAAAATTGACATGTTTATATGCATAAGAATCAGCCGCCAAGAATGAAAGCTCATCAAGCTTAGACCGAACCATTTTCAAATTTCGCGCCGCATGAGATTCCTAGTCACAGTCAAGCAGTTGCCTGTCACGTCAGTCGTATGTTTTCACGACCAATGCTATTATAGACATTCCGACTCGCTTTTCAGACAGCCTTACAGTCTCTTAAAACACTAATTTCAAATAAAATATCGTACATCACTCGAAGGGTTTCTGCAGGTCATCACGTGGAGCTCAATGTTCGCAAGGACGACACTCCTTGTGATGTAATAAACTATTAAAAGTATCGTTTTAAATAGTAGTTAGCAAAACATTTATCAATTCATTTAGTAGTAAATTGCTAATTAGCTGTAAACGATTCTTCGCTATTTGAATTAGTAGCAAATCAGCAATTAGTTTCCTACCAATTCTGATTTAGAGAGTAACGAATGCATTTGTCTGCATATTTGGGAAATGGTAAACAAACCACTTTTTATAAAATAAAATGTTTCTGATGATTTTGATCAGACTTTATTTTATGAAAAGCACGCTGGAAAAGTTCTGATTATATGAGGCTGAAAAAGAGTATTTTTGTCTTGGAATTAGGTAAGTGAATTGTGCGCATGAAGTGCATTAAATGAAGTGTGGTTACAGTTCTCGCATTGCCTGAACCCTTTTACCTTGGAGGCCGTGCAATGGCCCCTTTTACCCGTTATCAAGGCAAATAATAACCGTGACCAGCAAAGCGGAATTGAGTTATTGTATTAAAGCAGCTTTTCTACGCATAACCATTGTCGAAGGCGCCATATTACTCTTATCGCTTATGAGCATTGTGAGGAGGTCGACCCGGGTGATAGCGAGTTATGCTCAAAGGGTTATAAGTTGTGCAGTTGTAAGGAAATATAAATAACAAGACAATAAAGTAAACGA
The DNA here is from genome assembly GCA_010014905.2 of Druon quercuslanigerum. NCBI lineage: Eukaryota > Metazoa > Arthropoda > Insecta > Hymenoptera > Cynipidae > Druon > Druon quercuslanigerum. The sequence goes on from JAAAKG020149656.1 coordinate 9,607, forward strand.
ATCAACTATTTTCAAAAGTATTCGAAGAAAGCCTCCACATTAAGGTCGTCCAAAAGATTCGATTTTTAGTCCCCCCCCCCCCCCCCCCCAATTTGTCCCTTTTCCGGAAAATATCGGGTTTCAAAAAAAAATTGGTAAAAAGAAGTACTGCCAGTCGGTGTAATTCCGGATATATGAGGTAAATTCGCACATTTATAAATTGAGATTTTAAATTACTAAAGGTGGTTTTATAACTAGAGTTCGGAATCAGTTTCAGCCTCAGCTGGTTTTGGATGCTGGATAAAACAACAAAGGTTAACATTATTTCGCTTTTTCCTATAGACCTTTACCGTAGTTCGAATCCCAATTGAAGATGTCGGTCCCCCTTCATGCACTTCATTGCAAACTAGTATGTGCATAATGAAGTA
>JAAAKG020149658.1:0-10013 GCA_010014905.2 Druon quercuslanigerum
CCATTGGCAGCGCGCGTGAATATCGACAAGGTTGAGATATCGATAACTATCGACCATTTTCAATCGATCAACAGCGCACAACTACAAAAGCTTCGCGGTGGTGGGGACCCCTCTCTGCATCGTTATACAGGAATATCCGGTGCCTGAGCGCATCGTTATACAGGAGTTCGAGTGTACTATTGATAGCTCAATCTCATAATTGCCGGCAGTCTGTTGACTGCCTGGACGAAGCCAGGATTCGGGCCTACTGCCTACGACATATACACTAACACGCACACATACACAGAAAGAATAAAAAATACTGAAAACTATATAGCTTAGAACATATGAGTAACCACGATGAGCAAACTCTTTTTACATAAAAAATGAGTAACGCGAACGACGAAAGAGAATCATCTTTGTCCGAAGTGAATGAAAATATTGTTCACAGTTAAAAAAACACAAAATCAAATTCTTCCAGCGCTGATGACTTCTTCTATAAAATCTCACCTGGATGCTAAGCGAATTAGAAAAATAATCAGCTAAATAAAAGCATGCGTTTTTTCGTTGCCTAACTTTAGATCAATGATACTGTCATTTGTTTCGCTAAAGAACTAAGAAATGAAGATCGCAACCACCAATGAACTTTAACGCTGAAAGTCGAAGGAACTGTGCATGAGCTGTTGATTTCAAACCATTGCTATTTACACATTTTCGCCAACTCTCCAGAAGGTAATGAATGCTACGCCAATCAAACAGTTCGTCTTTTGAATCAAACCAGTAAAAGTAATCCGACGGAGCCAAGTCTGGAGAATAAACCGCATGCGCGAGTATTTCCCAACTGAACGCCTCGATCGTTTTCCTGACCCGTTTCGCTGTGTGTGATGGGACATTATTGTGAAGAAAAATGATTTTGCGTTACCTTTTTCGATAATCCGATCGTTTTTCTTGCAATTTTCTATTTAAATCGGTCATTTGCTATTGGTAGCGATTTGTGTTGACAGTTTCACCAGGTTTTAGTAGCTCATAATAGATAACACCCTTCTGATCCCACCATTCTAGCTTCTCCTTTTTTCTGCAAAGAACTGCCAAATCAGATATCAAATTCAAGCTTTAGGCTAATCGCAGTTCTTCTATCCATGTACCAGCAGTTTCGAACGTTCAAATGAAAGAAATGAAAAAGAATAAATATTTTTTTTCTAAAATTAGCCTATCGGAATTAGTTGAGCTAAGCATAAAAATGAGTACTATACGAACAAATATCCGAAAATTTTGTTTTATGGGTAAAATACCCTAAAATGTATAGCAGGTAGGAGCAACATAGAATGGGTCGAATGACCGTCCTTATACAATTTTGTATCCAATTAAAAATAGTGTTAATTTACCTTGTCATAGAACCAGCTTCTTCAGAGGATCAGTGCCGCCGACAAATATATTTAAAACCACCCCTTGTGTGTCAAAATCACAAAATTGTCAAAATAACCGCCTTTATATACTTTTTTTTAAACCTAAAAATACTTTTAATTTACCTTGTCATAGAACAAGTTTTTTCAGGAGGTATAGTGCCACCGTAAAACATATTTAACACCACCTCTGGTGTATCAAAATCACAAAATCGTCCAAATGACAGCCTTTATACACTTTTTCTCGCGTTAAAAATAGTGTTAATTTACCTTCTCATAGAGCAAGTTTTTTTCAGTGGGGTAAGTACCATAGGAAAAGATATTTAAAGTCACCCCTAGTATATAAAAACTACAAAATTGTCTGAATGACAGCCTTTATACATTTTTTTCGCGTCAAAAATAGTGTTAATTTTTCTTGTCATAGAACAAGTTTTTTTTCAGTCCGGTAAGTGCCGCCGGCAAATATATTTAAAACCACCCCTTGTGTGTCAAAATCACAAAATCGTCAAAATGACCGGCTTTATAAACTTTTTGTAAACTAGAAAATACTTTTAATTTACCTTGTCATAGAACAAGTTTTTTCAGTGGGGTAAGTACCATAGGAAGAGATATATAAAACCACCCCTAGTGTATCAAAATCACAAAATCGTCAAAACGACAGCCTTTATACAGTTTTTTTTAAAACCTACAAATACTGTTCATTTACAATTTCATTGAAAAGTTGTTTTAGTGGGCTTAGTGCAGCCGGAAAGATATTTAAAAACACCACTAGTGTTCTTAACTCAGAAAATCGTCAAAATGACCGCTTTTATGTCTTATAAATCATACATAATTATACATAATTTCTTATACATTACATCATAATTTATAATTAAGAAAGTATTAGAATTGTCCGAAATTTGACACCAAAACATTCAAATTTTGGTTTTATTTGTCGAGAGTTCTATGTCAAAAATCGAAAATTCAAATTTTGAGCCAATGCATGACGATGCATGCAGAGAGAAGTTTTTGGCGGAATTTTAGCGTACATATAAAAAAATCCTACAACATTTCTTTGGACCATTTCTTGACAGAACTCATCGTTTTTAATTTATTTATAGAAATTCATATGAAAAAATCAAAAATTCCAACATTACGCCAATAACATAGCAAACTTGAATAGGGAAGAATATCTGAAAAAAGGATTGTAGTTTTTTATTGTAAGGTATTTCAGAAAATAAATATACATCTAATAAGGTCTGTCAAAAATCAAGCTAGTAGGCCGCGTTTCAATATGATAACGTCTATATCAAAGCCTACAGAGCTTTGAGCAACTTATTCTTCAACTATACACATTTAATTATTTAGAAAAATCAGTATATGAAGATAAATATAAATACTGGCATCTAAAAAAGATCTCTTGTGTAAAGTTTCATTCAAGCATTCCAAATGCACAGAATAAATATCGGGACGCGAAGCAAAAGGCAACCAATTATCGACCCATTATCATTTTGACGATTTTGTGATTTTGATACACTAGGAGTGGGTTTAAATATTTTTTCTGGTGGCAGATACTTCCTCTGAAAAAACTTGTGCTATTGCAAGGTGAACTGAAAGTATTTTTAACTTTTAAGAAAGTGTATGAAGGCTGTCGTTTTGACGATTTTGTGATTTTGATACACTAGGGGTAGTTTTATATATCTTTTCCGGTGGCACTTACCCCTCTGAAAAAACTTGCTCTATGACAAGGTAAATTAAAAGTAGTTTTTAATTTATAAAAAGTGTATACAGGTGCTCCTTATGACGATTTTGTGGTTTTGATACAATAGGGGTAGTTTTAAATATATTTTCCGGCGGTACTTACCCCCCTGCAAAACTTGTTCTATGACAAGGTAAATTAAAAGTATATTTAACTGTAAAAAAAGTGTATAAAGCGGACCTTTTGACGATTTTGTGAATCTTATACACTAGGGGTAAATTAAAATTTCTTTTCCGGCGGCAATTATCCCCTAAAAAAACTTGTTCTATGACAAGGGAAATTAAAAGTATTTTTAACTTTAAAAAAAGTGTATAAAGGGAGTCATTTTGACGATTTAGTGATTTTGATATACTAGGGGTGGGTTTAAATATCTTTTCCGGTGGCAGTTAATTCCTCTGAAGAAACTTGTACTATGACAAGGTGAACTGAAAGTATTTTTAACTTTTAAAAAAGTGTATGAAGTCTGTCATTTTGACGATTTTGTGATTTTGATACACTAGGGGTGGTTTTATATATCTTTTCCGGTGGCACTAACCCCTCTGAAAAAATTTCTCTATGACAAGGTAAATTAAAAGTATTTTTAAATTAATAAAAAGTGTATACAGGTGCTCCTTATGACGATTTTGTGGTTTTGATACAATTGGGGTAGTTTTAAATATATTTTCCGGCGGCACTTACCCCTCTGCAAAACTTGTTCTATGACAGGGTAAATTAAAAGTATAGTTAACTGTAAAAAAAGTGTATAAAGCGGACATTTTGACGACTTTGTGAATTTTATACACTAGGGGTAAATTAAAATTTCTTTTCCGGCGTCAATTACCCCCCTAAAAAAACTTGTGCTATGACAAGGTAAATTAAAAGTATTTTTAACTTTAATAAAAGTGTATAAAGGCTGTCATTTTGACGATTTTGTAATTTTGATACTCTAGGGGTGGTTTTAAATATATTTTCCCGAAGCACTTACCGCACTGAAAAAATTTGTTCTATGAAGGGGTAAATAAAAAGTTTTTAGCTTTAAAAAAAGTGTATAAGGGCGGTCATTTGGACAATTTTGTGATTTTGATACGCTAGGGGTGGTTTTAAATATATTTTCCGTCGGCACTTACCCACTGAAATAACTTGTTCTATGACAAGGTAAATTAAAAGTATGTTGAACTTTTAAAAAAATGTATAAAGGCGGTCATTTGGACGATTGTGTGATTTTGATACACGAGGGGTGGTTTTAAACACCTTTTCCGGTGGCTCTCACCCCAATGAAAAAACCTGTTCTATGACAAGGTAAATTAAAAGTATTTTTAACTTTTAAAGAAAGTGTATAAAGTCTGTTATTTTGGCCATTTTGTGATTTTGATACACTAGAGGTGGTTTTAAATATCTTTTCCCGAAGCACTTACCACACTGAAAAAATTTGTTCTATGGCGAGGTAAATAATAAAGTTTTTAACTTTAAAAAAAGTGTATAAAGGCTTTTATTTGGACGATTCTGTGATTTTGATACGCTAGGGGTGGTTTTAAATATCTTTTCCGGCAGCACTTACCCCCTTGAAAAAAGTAGTTTTATGATAAGGTAAATTAAAAGTATTTTTAACTTTGAAAAAAGTGTATAAAGGTTGTCATTTGGACGATTGTGTGATTTTTATACACTAGGGGTGGTTTTAAACACCTTTTCCAGTGGAACCTACCCCCCTGCGAAAACTTGTTCTATGACAAGGTAAATAAAAATTATTTTTAACTTTCAAAATATGTATAAAGACGGTCATTTTTACGATTTTATGATTTTGATACAATAGGGGTGGTTTTAAACATCTTTTGCGGTGGAGCTTACCCCCGAAAAAAACTTCTTTATGACAAGCTAACTTAAAAGTATTTTTAACTTTTAAAAAAATGGTGTAAAGGCTGTCATTTGGACGATAATGTGATTTTGATACGCTCGGGGTGGGTTTAAATTTCTTTTCTGGCAGCTCTTACCCACTGAAAAAACTTTTTCTATTACAAGGTAAATTAAAAGTTTTTTTAACTTTTAAAAAAACTGTATACAGGGGTCATTTGGACGATTTTGTGATTTTGATACACTAGGGGTGGTTTTAAATTTCTTTTCCGGTGGCACTTACCCCATGAAAAAATTGTTCTATGATAAGGTAGTTATAAGCATTCTTCCTTGTATTTTTAATACATTTTTTTATTCTTATGAAACCTTACACAATTCTTAAAAAGCTTCTAAATTTGATCTTGGAAATATGCGAAAATCTACTTTTTCATTTTTTCTAACTGTTTAAAAACTTCTAAATTTTCTTTTAAAATGATTCGAATATTTTCTAAATTTGTTTTTGATTCTGGAAAATAAAATTTTCGTATTCTTATGAAACCTTTCATAAATCTTAAAATCCTTCTAATTTTTTCTTCAAAATCTGACAAAGTCTACTTTTTATTTAATTTTTTCAATACTTCTAAATTTTCTCTTACAGTGATTTGAAGTTTTCCTACATTTTTTTTAAATCCTAGAAAGTTAGGAAAACTTTTCTTTTATCTTCCAGTTTCTGTATTGATGATTTTGGAAATCTTTTAAAATCTTGGAAATATTCTATTAACATGAATTTTTCAAAATAATAAATCACTTTTAATTGTCCTAGGAACCTCATGAAATTTTTTTATTCTTCTAATACCTTTCATAATTTTTAAAATGCTTTGTCCTTTTTTAACAGAAATCTACAAATTTCAAATTAAGTTTGAAGTTTTTTCAAAACTTCTAAATATTCTTTTGAAATAATTTAATTTTTCCTCAAACTTTATTTAAATTCCCGCAAAATTATACAAATTGACTTAAAATATGTTAAGAATGTTAAGAAATTAAATTCAGAATAAATCAGAATTAAAAGTTTTTCTTTAACGTCCTGCATTTAAATTTATCTAAGAAATTCTTGTAAATTAAAAAAAATACAGACTAAGACGATATATTTAAAATAAATAAATAAATAAAGTAGGAAAGAAAAAAGTTGTCTTCTTATTCTATCCTCTTTTTTATTTTTATTTTTTATTTGAATTTAGATATTTAAAAGTGTGTTTCAATTTTATGATGGATTATTCTTTTTTTTAAGAATTTTTATAGCTAAGCAATTTTAGTGTTAAGTTGTGCTAAAATTAATTATATTTTTCATTTCCAAGTCTAAAACTGTATAGTATATACATTCGGCATAACTCTAAAAAAAATTTTAATAGATTTGCAGATTTCCCAAATTTTTTCGATTTAAAAAAATTAAGACGAGTATCTTTGATGCTTATTTATTATTTGTTTAAAAGTGCAAATCTAAAGAAAAAACAGGGTGACCACAAGATTGAATTTTCCAACTTCCTTGGCAATTCCCTGACTTTTAACTGACAGTTAGGCGAATTTCCCTGACAGGAAAGTATTGCAAAAACGAATAAGGTTGCAATAATGTGCCAAGCGAAATAGTGAAGCAAGCCAGAAAAATGCACTTCACATGGCGGAAGGGATTAATTAGGCTCAGACAATTCAGCGGCGTCACTAAGGAAAAACAAAATGTCATATAATGCTTTTTTTTTTTTGCTATTTTCTTGTTACTCTTTACCCAAAAAATTTTGTTTTGCTCTATTATTTTGTAGAAAACAGGGCGGCGCTAGCTTGCCGTCAATTCAACGGCGCCCTCCATAAAAATCATTACATTAAAAAAATGACAAAGTTGGATTTTTTTGCAATTGTTTTTTGCTTTACAATGTGCTATAAATCGCTTTTGTGAAATCAACTCTTGTTTAGAACCCCTGTAATGAAAAAAGTATTAAAAAAATTAATAAGATTATTATTTTAAAAAACAACCCCCTGTCTGCGAAAAAGTATTAAAAAAAAGAAACTATCTGGATGGAAAACACTTATCAAGTATTAACACAGTATTTGTAAAGCATAACTGAGGAGCAAAATTATTCTTCACCTCTAATCGTTACAAAAACAACCCCTGCATTTGTAACCGAATACAAACCTGCAGGCTGATGCCAGAAATTGTATAAATTAACTGTTCGGATTTTTGTGCTTTTCCTTTATTTTTCAATGCCATTTCAATGGCTTTTGTAAAAGTAACCCTTATATAAAAAAATCAACACCCTGTAATGAAAATCGTATTGAAAAAGAGTGTTTATCTACATAGGTGGAACTTACTTATAAAATTGTAACATGGTACTTTGAAGCATAATGTTTTCTCACCTCTAATCTATAACAAATGAACCCCCGTAATCTATAAGCTAAAATTGCAACATCTTCTATCGAAATTATTTCCCATTCCATTTTTCAATGTATATTTTAATGGCTTTAAACAAGTTCGAGCACAGCAATGCTTAACGAGAAAAATTCATTTTCATATGACGAGCAATCTAAATTTTTACAACGATTGTAAATTTTTTGATAGTAGACTTTTTCTGAATTAATTTTTTCAAATAGTTAATAAAACTATTTTTAAACGTAAGATGAAATAATTTTAAAACCTTAAACAACACTCGTGTGACTAGGGATGCTAGGGTTCTAGATGCATGTTGTAAAATACATTAAAGGTTTTATTTGTGTAATAACCTATGAGAACCATTTGCCCAAATCACATTCACAAAAAAGCATCCTTTTCTGTACATAATTGTCACGTAATACCAAGTCGCCGATTTATTATCCCTTGAAATATAGGGTCGTGGTGGTTCTGATAATAAATATTCAAGTTTCGACCTTGTGAAAATTCAATTTGAGTAAGTTAGCTCGGTTTCTTGGTTTTTCTAGCGGGTTAACATAGTGCGGATTCATGTTCCAACTACATCGGGAAACCACCCCTAGCGTAAGATATGGCTAAATTTGATGAGAAGACCTTTGGGAATGTTTTCGACTCTGTTACTATCGAAACTTTAAGTTAAATAACATTTTGTTTAAACAATTATTTTTGTAAGCTCTGATTAATTAATTATTCTGTCTAACTGAAAAATTGAGAAAAGTGGGAAATTTTTGGAAAAAATCTCAACTTTCGAGGATTTTTCTAAGAAAATATTGGTATTATCATGAATTATTGCATGACAATTTAAAAAAGGGTTGATCATTTCAGAAGAACCGCAACTTTATAGCATTTTTCTAAACAAATATTGTTATTATTGATAATTTGTTTAAACAATGATTTTCGTTAAATTAAGCGAATTAATTCCTTGCTCTAACTAAATTTCTTTATAAAATTGTTTTTGTTGCTCCTAATTAATTAGTTGAATTAATTATTGAAAGGGAATATTGCTATTAATAATAATCAATTTGCTAAAACATAATTTTTGTTAATTTGAATTAATAATTTCCTTGCTCTGACTAAAAATTTAAACACAAGATGAAAAATTTAAACTAAAACGATTTACAGCTCGCTTTCTATGAGAAAATTCCTATCAAAATAATAGATTGTTAAAACAATTTTTTTAAACATCTGAGTTTCAGTAGAAAATAATATTCTTTGTATAATTGACAATTCTGTTTCATTGATTAACCAATTAAAATACGATACGTACTTTCTAATTTAATTGTAATTTAGTTTTAAAAAAATATATATTTAAGACGTTTTTTACGATTGTACGAGCATAAACGATGTTTTCAGGATAATAATTTTTAAATCGTTGAAGTTTTGAATTGAGTAACGTGAAAACAAAATTCAGTCATCATTTGCTCAATAATTTCATCACTTTTTTAAACCAATTAACTCAATAGAATTTGTTACTTTTACCATAGAACTTTCCCCATTGCATTACAAATTTTACATGAAAATCTTAATTTCAGATTGGGAAGTTAAATAGTTTTGGAAATATGCTAATTATTAAAGAGCGCAGGAGGCCGTGCGCGCTGGAACACGCTTCTTGTTGTCTCCTGGTTTTAACAATGATTCTCTTTTTTACTGATTCAACAATGAAAATAATATTTTTTACCATAGAATTAGTTCATTGTTACTGTTTGGATCATTAATTGCTTGCACTGATTTTATAAAAAAAAATTATTTTTACTGACTAAACAGTGAAAGAATATTTTTTCTGATTCAATATGTTAATTAAAATTATATGAATGAAAATATCTAGGTTATTTTAATTAATATAATTTAAATAAACCAAAGAATTGAATTTTTTTAAGAAAGATGAAATTTAACTTTCTGCAAAAAGACCCACATTTTTAGCCCAAAAAGAAGAATTTTTAACAACACAGTTGTATTTGAAACCAAAAAGGATTTCTTTTTTAAAAAATGGTTACATATTCAACCAAATAATAAAATTTATAACTGAAAAGATAAACTTCAGCTGAAAGTTTTTGCGAATTTCCAAAAATTACTTACGTGAGTAAAGGACCTGCTCCTCCCCTTGCGTATCAAAAAGTAACGTAATGACTAGACCCCCCCCCCCCCCCCCCCCTATTGAGCTGTTACATAATATAAGTACGGTCCCTTAAACGTATTAACATTTTTCTCAAAATTTTTTAATCTTGCGAACAAAGGAAAACAGATTTTACTATTAAAAATGGTCACTCTGCAGAAAGAACGCTTCACGAAAAGCAGATAATGCTTATGGCTATAATTATCGGCATCCATTACTTGCCTTTATAAGTTCTAGAGCATAAAACCTCTCGAAAAAAAAGGGGGTGGGGGTGAGGGGCCCCAACCATCGCCCCCTCTCGTGAGATCCAATGCACGGGAGTGGGAGGCTGGCGCGGCAACGCCGCGTCAGCTGCGCACTCGCAAGTAACGATCTCCCCGAAGAATGATAGGACTGGGAGAAGTTGTTGTGCGTTACGCGTTTGGGCATTGTTACACAATCGGAGAGAAATTTTACATGACTTGAATTAAGAGTGACGTTTATTATATGTGGGGAAAAAGCCCGTATACGGGAAAAAAC
>JAAAKG020149659.1:0-10012 GCA_010014905.2 Druon quercuslanigerum
TCCATGGTGAATTGGATATTAGGATGTAATTGATTGATGAAATCGAAAAACTTATTTAGTTCATTTAGTCCATGTCGACAGATGACAAAGGTGTCGTCCACATAACGGAACCAAAATTCCGGTTTAAGTTTGGATTGATTGAAGATTTTGGTTTCTAGATGTTCCATAAAGATTTTGGCTAGTACAGGTAAGATTAGAGATGATTGCATTGCTGCTCCTGAGGTTTGATGATAGAATTGGTTGTTAAAAGAGAAGTGAGTATTATTGAGACGTACCCTTGCCTCGTAAGGTAGTCATAGGGGCGCCTGTCGGCCACCAATCGAATCGGATAGAGGGAAAGCCCTAGGATGCGATCGAGGTTGGCTGGTCGCCTACTGGGCGTGTAGGACGGTCAGAGCAGCTGCACCGCGGATAGCTCTCCGATGTTAATCGGATCGCCATATCCGAGGAACTCCTTCGTTGTGTCGTCGCTGGTCCTTTTTATACTTGTGACGCATCCGGTGGTCTGGTGGGGCACGCAGGCGCGCTGTTCGGTCTGGAAAAACGGAGATAGTCGGGCCGTGTGAAACGATGACCTTTAGGTTCATTGGGACAGTCGTGCCATGTGCACATGGTGACGTGCGCGTTCAAAGCACGCGCGCTTATACACTCAAATATACGCGTACATGTGTGTTTATATGTGACGAGCCGAGGTACTACTCGTTACATATTTATCTACTTCCCTGCCTCTTCCTAGTCCATCATCAGTCAACAGCTTGCTTTCAGATATTCGGCTCGACACTGGTGTAACGCAAACGATGAAGGATATCCTCCAGGATTCTGCCAATCGAATGACTGATGAGCAGGATAAAGTTTGCGTGGTAATGTTGAAGGATGTTTCCTTGAAACTCTATCTTCAGTACTCTGGTAAAAAAAGGAAAGTGTTTGGATTTTAGGACTGGAAAATAACGCGCACATCAAACTATGCTGATCACAATCTGGTGTTTATGTTAAGAGGAATGAAGTTAGGTTGGAAAATTCTTCTAACATGCAATTTCTGTGCTGCACAAACGACACATAGTCGGCTGGCTTCGTGCATCAAAGAAGTTGTGAGAGCAGTGACACAAGCTGGATTTAATGTTGCAGCAACATTATGTGATCAAGGGTCGTCGAATATGAAGGCTATAAAATCGCTACAGTCAGATACGGACAAAGTCAGGAAGGAGAAAAATATCACTGGATGTAATATCTTTCTGCTAATTTCTAAAATATTTCAGCCCTTGTAAAAAAACCTTTTAAATCATTGATTGATTTTCCAATTGCTTTTTAATTATCTGCATCAACGTATATGACTAAAGCATTTTCTTTTTTCACAGATTAGACCATTCTGATCAAGGATGTCGAAATTGTGCCTCTCTGCGACCCACCGCATTTGCTCAAGTGCATTCGCAACAACGTCATGAAGGACAATGTCGATGAGAAAGACAGGAAGTTAGCCGACTCGGATCATATTGTGAAAGCATACTTAGTTGACGTGAACACCCCTCGCATAAATCGTATGGTGCCAGATCTGACGGACGAGCACGTGTACATTGATAAGAAGAATAATATGTGCGGCAAGCTTATGATGCAGGTGTTCAGCAAGAGACTCTCTTCCCTCATGAACCTTTTCACGAGATCGACAGGTAATATTTAACTATCATTGCAAGTCCTTATGCTCCTGTTTTTCTTAATACAGAAATTTTAAATTCAGATAAATCTTCACTTTTTTCGCAGGGCTCCGGAAAACGTCCGTCGAACATCTGAAAATGCCACCTGCAGCTTGTCACACAGCCTAGGTTCTCGGACTCTTAAACGACATTGCCGGCGGGATCAATGGCGACAACAGCAGGGACGAAAACGCTCGTCGGATTCCATGGAGTAGGAACTCAGACAACGATGAGTTCTTCGGACAAGCTGGGGCTGAATTGAAAAAAATGCATTTCATTGAACGAAAAACTAAAAAACGAGCCAGGTTAGACATACCTTGCTTGAAGAATCTGATCGATAAACTTCAAGGATTTCAGATACATTGGACAAACTTGAAGAGCCTTAGTTTTACAAGTTTTTGCACTCGAAATTTAAACCAGAATCCTTTGGAAAATTCTTTTGGAAATGTGAATAGTTATGATTTCGGAATCAATATTTCTTCCAAGCATTCTCCTGGATACAATTGTTTTGGGCACAGAATTGTTTATTCGGAAATCAGCAGAGCAAGATGAGAATAATTAAGTAGAGAGGGAGCAAAATGAACATAATTTAGCTGAAAAGGAAGTAGAAGTAGAAATTGCTCCAATCTCTGAGAAAACTCATTTTTACAGTAATTTTGGGGAATTACTGTAAAGCTTGCAAACTGCTTTCCCTTCAGTTAAATCAAGTTCCAATTGTGAAGAATAAAACGATAGGAGAAAATTTACAAAAGTACATACAGTATGAATAATAGTCTTGATACATTTTATTGTGCTTGAAATAACGCTAAAAATTTATTGGGCGTAACTGATTATACTCCATATATTTATAAAAAATACTCTTCCATTGGTTCATCCACTTTTTTAGTTATTATATTTAATTTTAAAATTGGTCACACATATACAATCCATATACAGTACATATACACAACACATATAACGTTGCCTCAATTTCGCCACGCGGTATGATTTTGATACAAATCTTCAGGTTTATTTTATGTACCCTGCTTTGCGAAACATCTGGATTTTGACATAGGATGAAAGTGGGACGATGGTCGTGGGGGCTAAAGCGTAGGCTTTGCATCCACTCTGTCTGCTCTGGAGGTATCTCCAGGCAGAATTACTACACGGCTTGACAAATGCAAGTGCCCGGCTTTCCAGCATGGCACGGATCGAGAGCACGTAGTTAGTACTAGGTTCTTGCAAAATGGAGTATAAGATATCACTAATGGTTTCCGATTTTCACGTACCGGAGTCAGTTCCAGCCAGCATTGCGACTCTGATAAAAAATACTGCCCGAATTTTCTACATAGCTCATATTAAGAGCACTTAATTGGTAGTGAATCCCTGCGGAAAGTAGGGTTAAATATTTCGAGTTTCTTATACCAGAGTTGGCTCTAGCCAGCATTACTATTCGGCACCTGGTTCCTGTCTTAAGAAGAATTAGATATCACTCATTGGTTATGTGTTTCACATTACGAAGTCAACGGAAGATAGCTACCAGTCGCTTAGGTGAAACAAGGCACCAGGATTGTTTGCATGCCACTTATTGAGGGAACATATTAAGCTCTAAATTCCTGCATAAAAAAGAATTAGATATCACTAATTCCTGCAGAGTTCCACACACCGGAAGCAGCTCCAGCCAGCATTAACACCAAAAATTAGAGATAAATTTTAAATTACTCAAATAAAAAACAAAAAGTCGATTATACCCAAATCTCGCTTTCAGTCACCACGTTCATGGCAATTTGAAGGCAACGCACGGTACTTGACTGAAAGTAAGAGTTTGATGTATTCCCATTGTTCAAAAATTGAATATCTCTATTATTTCTATTATTCTGGAATTTTAAAAGCTTTTACTTTGATTATTCAATAATCAATGATAATTTATGTAATATATAATGTATGATAATATAGAATATATAATACTGATTCCTAAAAAACACATATTAATTTATGTTAGGAATAAAAAATATCGTAGGAAAAAATTAAAAATTCTAAGAGACAGGAACCCGGACAGGAAACAGGACCGTGGTGGTCCCTCGCCATGCTCCGAAATTGCTGAAACTATTATGTGATAATGATGAATTGGATTTTATTTAATGAAATTTTCAAATTTATTTATTTGCGATTCTTTTTGGGAAGGCTTATACCCTAGTTAAACTTGAGCACGCTCTATATATCCTCCAATGAACTGGGCCGAGAAAGAATCCTCCTCGAAGAATGCTCATTCAAGATGCTCACTGGGTGCTCACTGAAGCTAACTCTGGTAAGTGAAACTCGTACACAAATAGAGATATTTAATTCTCCATTACGTAGGAATGATGTGCTAAGTAGGAGGTCTTTCTCTGTGCTGTGCACCAAAATGCGTCCCTTTTTTGCCTAATCAAGTAGTAGCTACCTTCAGGCAGTAATCCAACTTTGGCATGTTAAGCCAATGCGCTTGCCTGGCGCAGCGGCACTCATTGGTCGCTATTGGCGCACGATATTAGCGCCGAAATTATTCAAAAATAATCTTCGCAAACATTGTCACTTATGAACGTAGTGTATTTCCGATTATACTACGTCATCGCTCTCCTGCATTTAACTAATTTTAGTATCCTTCCGGTCCTCGGTGGCAGCACACGTCTTCAGAGTCCTAGATTCGAAAATGTACCTACTATCCCCACCCTATGCCTTCTCACTTTGTTTTTCGTAAACGCGAGGCTCAACACGTCCAAGAAGTGTTGATGTTTTTTCATGCATAATGAGCAAGAAATCAAAGAAAAGAAGCCACGATCGTTCGCGCGATCGCGGAATAGAGTTGCTGTTGGCCAAAGTGAGAAAACTTGAAGAAAAGGTGAATTCTAGTGAGGCGGCCCAAAAAGCCGTTGGAGATGCAACAATGGCGGAAGGCAGGCCGCAGTCACCTCATAAGAGCGAGGAGTTGAAAGAACCATCGTCCCCATCTGAAACAATCACCTCAGAGAGCGAAGTTCTGACGGAAAAGAACGAGGTGATCGGCGAGGAGGAGAGTAAAATCCAGGACGAGGGGTGAACGGAAATTGCAAGCAATAGTATTTGTAAGTTAGAATTTCGTTTTCGTCGCGTAAGATTAGTCACAAACCGTGAGGGCTTATGACAGGTCATAAGACTGTTGGTCGGGTCTGTGCCTGCACGAGTGGCAGGACAAAGACTTCTGATACTGTACATGTATTGTGTTCGCACGAGTGGCGATTCTATTCCGCCTAGGTTTTAAACGAAACTGGGCTGTGCAAAATATCTTGCTAATTTTAGCTTGTGTTTCCTCACATTTAACTGTGAGATAACCCCACAGCCTCATCTGCATTGGTAATTCAGATGGAACCGGGCTTGCTAAAGTGATCGCTGACAACGTACAGCGTGTAAACCGAGCTGGCTCCGCCAAAGTTGAACTCAAAAATTTCAGCTGCGCTGAGGGCTTATGCCATCAATTGAATTAAGCTCAATTAGCTTCATATAGACTGAGTAGACTGAGATTTTTTCTTAAAAACTGGAGAAAAGTGACCAAGGACAATTTTATTTTAAACTGTATAAAAGAGTAAAAAATACCCGTAAAGGAAGACTTTTTTGCTTTTGAAGCTAAAAATCAGAAAAAATTCTCGGTTGAGGAAAATGAAATGATCTAAGGTTGCATAGATAAACTGTTAAAGAAAAGAGCTATAAGAAGATGTTCTTACACCAGTGATCAAGTCACTTCCCCCTTTTTTATTGTAAGGAACCCGACTGGAAGGTATAGATTCATCTGGAATCTTAAAAAACTAAATCCCTTCTTAGTCAATCATCATTTTAAAATTGAAAATTTAAGAACAGCTATTCAGCTGATTTACCCAAACTCCTATCTTAGTTCAATTGATTTAGAAGACGCTTACTATCTTAAAGCAATCCATCCTGACAGCAGAAAATATTTCCTTTTTTATTTGCAGTGAGAATTATTTGAATTTAATTGCCTTCCATTCGGTCTCTGTACAGCGCTATTCATGTTTACAATTATTATGAAAGTAGTCATGCATTATTTAAGAGAAAGAGGCTGGACCTCTGTGATATACTTGGACGATATCTTGTGCATTGAAATATCCATAGAGAGATGTAATAAAAATGTTAAAATTACCATTGAGCTGCTTGAATGGTTAGGTTTCTTAGTAAATTATAGAAAGTCAGAGCTTTTACCAAGTTTTAGGGTGTAAATTTCTTGGAGTAATTATAGATACTGAAAGATCTTTAATCGAACTTCCAGATGATAAAAGAAAGAATGTCCTAGCCGCTGTAGAAAAAACTTTATATTCCAAGAAATGTTCAATAAAGAATTTGCAATGGTTATTGGCAAACCTGTTGCTTGCTGCCCAGCTATCAAGTACGGTTGGTTATACCCCAAAAGATTAGAAAGAGAAAAAATTTATCAACTTCTACTTTATGAGGGATTTTTTGATGGCCACATGCTCATTAATAATAAAGTTAAGCAAAACCTAATATGGTGGTTTGAGTGGCTGGGGAGCATGCAACAATTTCAATAAACAGATTTTTGGGTTTTGGTCAGAGAAAGAAAAGAGCAAACACATAAATTACCTCGAATTACTTACAATTAAAATTGCGCTAGACTGCTTAGCGAGTGACTTAAGACTGTCAAGTTCTAATCAGATTTGATAACACAACCGCTTTAGCGCATATAAACAAAATGCGCGGTGACAGGTTCGACCATTACAACGATCTAGCTCTTGATATTTGACAATGGGCCGAGAGGCGTAGGATCATCTTGCTAACATTATATATCGCTTGAAAAGAGAATGTAATCGTAGATAGATCATCTAGTCAATAATTGATTGTTCATTTAGAATGGGAATTAGATAATGAGTATTTCCAGAGAGTTGTAGAAGCCTTCAGTTTCCCAGAGATTGACCTCTTTGCCAGTGCTCAAAGAAGAAATGTACAACATTTCAACAAGAAATGTAAAAAATTTGCAATTTGGAAACCAGACATAGGCGCGGTATATATTGATGCTTTTACAATTCCCTGATCTCAATTTTACTTTTACGCTTTTCCGCCCTTCGCCCTCGTTCTCAAATCACTATCAAAGGTCAGACGCGAAAAGGCAAAGGGAATTATTGTAGTCCCACTTTGAAAGCAACAACCCTGGTTTCCCCTTTTTGACTCCATAAGGCTCGGTGAACCTTTGATCTTTGAGGCTAATCCAAATTCATTAATATCACCTTGTAGGTCCCAACAACGTCCAAGAGCGGAACATTTCTTTTTAATTGCAAGCAGAGTGTGCGGCACTCTTTTTTAGAAAGAGGAATTCCGGCCTAAGCGACCGGCATTATGTTAGCTTCAATAAAAGACTCCACTGTATAACAATACGGCTGTGCTTTGAGCAATGGGAAGACTTTTGTAAAAAGCAAAAAATGCAATTTTTTTATATTAACCCTGCCTCAGTAATTCAGATCTTATTAGAATTCTTTTATAAGGGAGCGTCTTACAGTACCTTGAATTCCTGTAGAAGCGCACTTTCCTTCATTGCGGACTCTAAGATAGGTGAGCATGCAGATATTGTTACATTTATCAAGGGTGCCTCGAACTTACATCCACCAAAACATAATCATAATGGTACCTGATTCAATTAAAACTTTAGGCTGAGGCAGGTTACAACCTTGCTTAAAACTTCCAAAGTTTAGAGATAAGAGAAATTTGTGTTTTTTCTGCGTTAAAACGTTATGTAAAGTTAACAAAGGAACTTATAAAAGAATGTAGTTATTTGTTTATTGCTACTGGAAAACCTTTCAAAGCAGTTAATGCGTCCACAATCGGTAGATGGGTAAAGAAAGTCTTGAAAGTCAGCGGTGCTGATGTATCAATCTTCTCGGCACACTCGACAAAACACGACGCAACATCGGTAGCGTCGGAGATGGGGTCAGTTTTGATACGATCAGATTGTCCGGGGATAAATAGAGTTTCTTACTTTGGTTTTTTCATAAAAAATTGCCGGATTGAATACTCTAAACAATTGCAATTAGTTAAATGTAGGAGAGCAAGGACGTAATATAATTGATAATCAAACGAACCTACCTGTACGTGAAGTTCGATTTTAATTACACATAGTCCTAGATCGAATACACTTAGTCTCTACCCTTTTTGATACAGAGTATTATCCCTCCCAAAATAAAAATTATGCAGCAAAAATTTATCATGCTTCATTACTCTAAAAATAGTGAGGGGGCATAGGGAATCTAGGACTCTGAAGACGTGTGCTGCCACCGTGGATCGGAAGGATACTACAATTAGTTAAATGTACTCGAGCGAGGACTACGTATAATTAAAATCGAACTTCATGTATAAGTAAGTTCGTTTGATTATCAATTTTTTTCCTTTGCAGTTAAACTTGCTCTGTAAACTTCTCTTTTAAAGCAGCAGTATCATGTTTCTTTAAAAAAAATGATTGCTGCTTTGACAAATATTTGAAAGAAAGAAATTTGTTATTTAAAAACTGAAAATTTAACTTTCGAAGTTTATACAAAGAAGCACTGGTTTTAAAGTTTAATTAAACTCTGAATTTAAACGAAACGTTGCAATCCCACTTCTGCAACCAAAACCAAATGCCACGTAGTGAAAATGGCTCAACAGTGAATTTTTAAAAATTTCTAACCACAAAGCTTTTCAAATTAAAAACTTTTTATTTAACTCGTACAAATTAAAAAAAAGTAATTTCTTAAAATTTAAAGTGTCATTTTAAGCGACTGAATTATGTTTCGAAATAAAAATACATAAACTTTCTGTTAAAAATAAAAGAATTTCCAATTCTAAGCCATCGAAATTACATTTTTCTAATAACGTTTAAAAAAAAATAATTTCAAATCGGATGAATCCAAAATTAAATTTTTCTAAAGATCCTTTAAAATGAGAAAAAATTTTATTGAAGGTTTTAAACAAAAGTTTTAAATTGCTTATTTGATCCTTTTAAAATATGTAGATTTTAATTTAATTTTCCAAAAGCTAGAAATATTAAAAGTTTAAAATATAATTAAATCTAACTTATCAGACGCAACTAGACTTTAACGTCTTGAAGACAAATCCAAAATGAAATATTTTTACATCGGCGATCAAATCAACTTTGAGCCAGAGGAGGGAAAGGATTTCATAATGAGTCATCTAAGAACTAGAATAAATGCAATTTATTGAACAACATTATTTTTACAAGCTCCCGCATTTGCCTGCACCTTCATACGAGTGTGCTCCAGTTAGTGATGCCGTCGAGCGATATTTCCCGATCTCGACGCGATCCCGAGTCGATCCCAGCCTCCGGTATCGGCTCGGGATCGAGTCGGGTTTCCGATCCTCCTTCGGCAGATGTGCTCTTCTCACTTGAACCGATTGGAGAAGGAAATTTGACAATGGATTGACGTCACTCGGCCCCCCTGACTCCATCACTGCCTGGCTCAACCGGTTATGGCTAGAGTGAAAATGGTGAAATGTATTTTCCCCATAGTGGAAGATTTGTACTTTGGCTATTTTGCCCCTTCATTCAATTTAGAATTTTTTAATGAAAAAGAATATATTTTTTAATATGCGACAATTTTAAAATGTTTATTTATAAGAAGCAAATAATTAAGTTTTAAATATAATGCATTAGATTGATTCTTTAAAATTTCAGAGTACAAATTTTCGGCAATATAGTTGAATCAATTGAAATTTCAAGCAAGTAGTACAACTTTTAATTAGGTACTTTAATTTTCTACATAAGAACTGAAGAAGACTAGTTTGTCAACATAAACCTGAATTTTTAAACAGGACAAATTTTAAAACAAGAAGATAAATTTCCTTCCAAAAATGAAATAGTGACATTTTCAATTAAAAATTAATGTTCTGATAAAACAAAAACGAATTTTTAAAAAGTTAGTATTTTCAATTAATGAAATTATTTTTCAAATAAAATGATAAACCTTAAAGTGCAAAAATTCAATTTTTAATAATAAAATAAATTTGCAATAAAGCGGAACCTTTTCTTAAAGTAATAGTTAAATTTTTTAAGCAGACAATGAACTTACAACAATGCACATCAATTTTCAAAGAAGAGTTGTATTTTTAACCAAGATTAAAAAGACAAATTCTTAACAATAGATATGAAAAAAAGTTTCAATTTCTAGCTAGAAACGTTACTGCTGAACCAAAAACACAATTCATTCAGAGAATAGTTTCAATTTTGAAACATAAAAACGAATATTTCATCAATTATGTAATTAAATTTGAAACTAAATATATAAATTTTCAACTAGAAACCTGTAGTAAACTTTTCGTTT
>JAAAKG020149660.1:0-10012 GCA_010014905.2 Druon quercuslanigerum
AAAGAGACTAGCTCTTAAAAGCTCCGGTTAGCCCGTGATTGAGCAAATAGCCGTATATTTCAAAGACCTACGAGTCTGAATATTAGAACGTCGAAAAATCGCGTTTATAAAAGATAAATTTCCGAGCTTGTACTGTTTGAGAAAATAAATAAATCTCACATTTTAAAAACAAGTCTCGTGTCAAAAAGAATCTTCATTTCTCTCCTCTCGTGTACTCTTAAGTTTATTATCTTTTCAAATCCTAGACGTTCTATTCAACCAAATCTTCCGCTTATCCACGTCTATCCTTAACGAGGCACGCGCTACTTGACGTGCATCCCAGACTTAGTACCAGCGGGGTCCAGTGTGTGGCTGACTGTAAAAGTTAAATACAAGTGAAATAATTTGCACTGCCTATAAACAGAAGGTCAGTAGACGCCTTTGCAGAGTTTGAACTTCGACTAGTAAGTCGTAAAGCTAGAGAACTTTGTTGTTAGGCATATAAACCCTTTCTGGTTTAATACAATTTTGCGGGAGTTTAAAATTCGACATCTTATATTATTTTTGAAACGGATAAGAACAGATACAAAAAGATAGGCCCATTGGACCACTAGGGATAGATTCAGCGAAAAAGAAAGATAGACAGTAGTGAAAACCATGGATAGAAAAAGATACACAATTGTGAGTGTAAGGAATAGAGTTAGTGATACAAAGAGATGGATCTTAGTACACGCCAAAGATAGGGCTTCGAAAAAAACATAGAGTTTGTGGGGTGAAAAGTGTTTATTTGGGAAGGATTAATCTCTAAAATCTCTATTAAATAACTGCAAGATTTATTTACATAAGAAACGTGTTCATAATGTTTCAGTTTGCCCTGGTTTTCCGGCAGGTTATTTTCCCCGACACGAAGCAGTACCTTCTGAGTATAGGACACTTATAGTTACACCAGAAGATTATCCTGGTGCTCACATCAGAAATAGAGCGGATCGGAGCCTACAATTGATCGAAATGCCTTTCGGTGCATTCATAAGGGGAGATATCATAGTTGCAAGAAATTTTAATGGTCTTATGCGCCCAATATTTAATTCTGAAGGACACGTAACTATACGAAATATGGAAACACGGACAACCGAGTTACTTACAATGGACCGTGCTGCGGAGTTAGGTATATTGTCATATTTGCAACTTAGACAGAGAACTAGAGCTAGAGCTCGTGCATCAGCTCAGGTGCCACTGGACAGGCCTAACGGCACCTCAGACTAAATTAATTAATGTGAAAGGTATTCTGCTTTTTCCCTTTCACTGAATAAAAAACTCAAAGTAAATGCAAGCACTTTTATTATAATCCATCTGCAAGATAAGGTTTACTTCTATGTGGAAACAAATAAACTGTACATTTAAGAATCAAAAATAGAAATGATAAAGAAGATATTTCGGGTTTGAACCTTGTATAATAAATCGTCGTTAAAGTACCATATCTATTATTAGAAATAAAAATATTAGTAACATAAAATTTTGTTTGTAGTCCGAAGACTAATCGGAAAGTAATAAATAATTTGAATTATATCAAAACTGAGAATATTATGATTCTGATTATAATGATCGTAACACCTAGAGACCAATTACCTGCCTTTAATATTCTAACCTAACACCAGATTCAAAATTATATTTTGTAATGAGGAAAATATAACAATGAATCCAATAAATGTATGAAAGTGTGTGCTTGTATTTATTGTTTCTTATTAATTTATACCCTACCGACTCTACTAGAATTTTATTAGAGCATGCAGTTTTACTTTCGGCAATACGACCCAGATAATTAACCCAACAAAGTTTTAAGCTGCTTATTATTTCGGTTCAAAAAACTACGGAAATCAAAATACTTTTTATAGAAAGTACTCTATTTATATTTAAAGCGAAGAAAAATTTCATTACATATGCATACAGAACGTATTGCAGCATACATACTCATCTGAATATGTTTACATTTATCGTTTTACCAAAATCAGTACAATTCAATGTTAATTAAATTGAGAATATTAGTAAACACAAAATCGATCACCGGTTAGAAGATTGATATTGTTACAAGTCCTTGCAATTTTCCTCGCCCGGATGACATATACGCCATCCTCTGACAGAAGGTGCAGAGATCAGCATAGAGCCGCTAGTGAGAGTTCTAATGGATAGCCTGGCACGTGCATGTGTCTTGACGGCGTGGAGGGGTTCGTGAATGGTCAACATTGAAAAAGCGGACAGGGTCTGTTATACTTCACCCAGGGATTTTCATCCCATCTGTCTGAAACCTTGTCCACTCAAAACGGTAAAGGAAAGTGCCCAGGGCAATTAGAGACGTGTATACCTTGTAGATGGCATACAAGATTTTCACAGAAGCAATCAAATCTACTTATGAAAGTAATTATCTACTTACAAGAGTCCGAAAGGCTGAAGGGACAAACTAGTGAAACTATGGACCTCTTTTACGACAAAGAGACATGAATACGTATGAATACAGGGGTTCAATACTAAAGGCAAATTGAAAAAGTTGGCCACGTTTTAAACACACATCGAGAAAGGAGCAGAGGCTGCTTTCGTGAAATCCGAATACTCTTCTCTGAACCCTGGAATTGTCCTGCGGGGTATCCCCAGATTCGGACAAGCATAGCTTTGCCTAACTGAGGTAACCAAAGCCGCCTGTGGCTCAAATAGGCCCGAAGCGGTGGATAGCTAACGAGATTCTTACACTCTCTAAGGTCAAGTAGCCCCTGATGTATTTTATTCCTTGCAAGTCACCTGGTACCATTAATTAAGTCCTATTAGCTTCACAGCTTTTTTTACTAAAAACAGTGAAAAGACTTTTGGATACATAAATCCGCGATAAGGTCTTGTCAAGTAGGCTATTTCACCAGGAGCAACATGCCTATAGGTCTGGTCACTTGGCCAAGATGACACTAAGTGGAACAGTAAAACTAATTTAAGGACAACTGAAGAACAAAGGTCTCGCGATCGCAATTCTAACGGAATTTGAAGGATCCTTTAATTGCGCCTCTCGAGCGGTGATAAGGGCGACCATGACTGCACATGGTGTGCCTAATGCAACCGTGGAATAGACCTGCCACATGTTGGCCAATAGCATCCTAACTGCGACAAAAAGCCAAACAACTTGGCGTGGAACCATTGACTCGGGATAACCTCAGGGAGACCATATATCACTCTTGCTGTAATGCTTAGTAGCGGTTTTGTTCCATTATTTGCTCATGAGTCAGGATCGCTACGTTAAAGGCTACACAGACGATATAATTGTTATCGTGTGCTGCTAGTATCTGGATGCGCTCTTTAGAATAATGCAAAAAACACTAAGGATAGCAGATTCATAGTGTAATAAGACTGAACTATCTGTCAATCCGAGTAAGACAGGCGTGATTGTATTCACCAGAAGGTGTAAGTGGTGAACCATGAGTAAATTAAAATTAGAAGAACCACAACTGGAAATCATTTAGAGATCATAATATTTAGGATCCATTGTGGATAAAAAGCTTTCATGGAACGAGCAACTAGAAAACAAGTGAAAAAAGCCAGTAGAGACTGTATAGCTATGTAGGAGAGCTATAGAGGAAAGCTGGGGCTTGTAACTGGAGACGTTTATATCGATCTACACTGCGATGTTGTAAACCAGGCTAGCCTATGCATGGGACGAATTCTAAGAGGCATCACTGATTCCTCGTAGTTGACCCATAAGGCCGTGACTGCAAAGGCGACCTTTGAGATTAAATATAGCAAACTATAGATGTATAACGACAAAAGTGCGGATCCCAATCGGCATGGCGAGGAAGCCGACCCTGAGAATGCTCAGGAAAAAAAGGTCCACTAGCCCGACCATTCATATAATAAACGACTTAATAATTACATTGTAGAGTTTTTTATTCTCTTGCGGTATACATTTTTTAATTTGAGGAGAAAAATAATATAATTACGATATGGCCTTCCCCAGTTAAAATGGTCATATACTCTTTGCTACATAGCTGTTTCTGCGATTGTGAAATAAATTACTCTTCTAAACAAAAGCTCATTAATTTTTGAGTTTTGAGAAAGGCGGAGATTTTCTACTCCGAACTTTTTTCTGCCTGCTCGGTAATTTGTATCAAAATCTGAAACGATTTGCGACACGTGGAACAAATAAAACAGAGACTGTAGCTTATGAGTCAATTTAGTTTATTAATTAGTATAAGGTGCCCTTCTATTTTTCTTAGCAGTTTTCGTTTGTTCTATTGGTAACTATACATAGCATTATAATTTTTAATACGTTTTAAAATATCTTCTTTTTACTCGTTACTCAATAATGTTAAAAAAGAAACAATATTCATCAAGAAGCTTCTTTCCTAAGTTTTAGTTTGCTCTGGATCTTCGGATAGTTTATCAACCAGACTCGAAGCAGCGCCTGCTGGTTGCAGGACATTTCGAATGTCTCCGGGAGATTATCCTGGTGCCTACGTCCGACTTGTTGAGAATGGTCACCTATATCCAGTCATCAGTTTTTTAAATATATGTGCAAAGCAAAATATAATTCTTGGATGGAACAACAATGGTCGCATTGCATGACATCTATTGCCCTATTTAATTCAAATAATTTAAAACTCAAGAAAATTTTTTTACCTTAAGAACTCTTACTTAAGGCTAGAACTCGGATGGGTGACCGTTTGTCATTTTCGTTATTCTTTCTTTTTTTGCGTTTAAATACCGTATAGTAGAAGTTTAAAACTAGATTGTATTGGATTTCTACTTTTATAGTCGACTATTTGTAACCAGCTTCGCTCGGGAAATGCTTTCTGCACTTTTCCTTTTACTTAATTAAAACTTTGAGCAAATTCAAACGCTTTTGTGATAAATTCGGCAGCTGGGAGTAAACATGATTAGTAAGGATTGATTTTCTATGTAATTAATTTTATATTAATTAAAATTTTTTGTTGTATTGCAAAATCACGTAGAGATTTTAGAAATAATTTATGCTATATAAAAAACAATGTATCATGTTAAATTGAATAAATATGAGTAATTATGTGCTTGTAATTATTTTTTCTTATATATTAAACTACAATATTATTGAAGCATGCAGGATGATGTTAATTGGCAAACAAAAATCTCATTTTACTAAATATTTTTAATTGTTTTACCAGAGATTTTCGCACTGAATCAAAAAAAGTTTAGAAAAATATGAAATTGAATTATATCATATTCATATCATACACATAAGTACATTTAAGAAAGTATTTTTTTCACATTTTAGAATCTTCCTCATTTCAAACAAGATTAATGATAGGGTGGTTATTTTTAAAGCACATATTAATATCAAAATTCTTCATAATTAGTCTTTTACAAAGGCCTTCAACATAAAGTAAATTAATTTTTATACCATCCAAATTCTTATATAATACATGCGTCTATTTAATCTTAATGTAAGAAATTTATTAACAGAACAAATTATCAAAAAAATAATTTAAACTTCTTCAGAATCATAGGGGATTTTCCTAATAATTCGTGGTCAAGCAACCTCCAGACTTTTTTATCATCAATCAATCTAAAAGATTCAAAGTAATTTTTCCAACGTGATAATGCTGCATAAATATTATTTTTGAATAATATCTTAATCTTTACTGATTGCCAAATATCTTGAATAAGTGATTCTTTTAATTCAGTGAGAACACTAGCTTATTGTGATTTGAGCAATCGTAAACTAATTTTCTAAAATGATTCTTAATGGCCATTCGCAATAAAAAAATAGTTTTTGAAATTTCTTTCAAGCTTTGCTTCAATCATATTTATAAATTTTATAATAGAACCTTAATGTTATTCTTGTATTTTGATAACTATTTAATTGAATTAATAATTTTTTTTACGCAAAAGATTAATAATCATAAAAAGTTCTTCATTTTAAATATGGTTTAGTAGAATGGGAGAAAACAGAGTAAAAGAAGAAAAAAAAATGTAGCTTGAAATTTCCTATGTTTTTAAAAATATAAATCTTATTAGCTTCACAAAAGTCTTTAATTTTCTTGTATTTAATTCGTAGAAATAATGTCATGACTTTATATAGCTTTCTTTGTTTGTACCTTAAATTAAGCCCTAATTCTGCAATTTAGACAAAAAAGAAAAAAGACTTCTATTCTTAAATTGCAATCAATTTTATCAATAATACGAATAACTTTTAACGTTTTACTTCATGATGTGTTTATTACATAAAAAGCAGATACTGGTCTTGCCCCGACACGTGCGGAAAGATCAACGGAATACAGCACGTTAAAAGTAATTACATAATCAATTCTTTGTTTCATTAAAATAATTCATGCGATGGAAAGATGGTATTACACTGTATGTCAGTCAAACCTTCTACAACAGCGTGATATAAAAAAATGATAAATATTACAAAATTTTGTTTATCTTTTAATTATGATATCTCAAATAATTTAT
Organism: Druon quercuslanigerum; assembly: GCA_010014905.2. Classification (NCBI taxonomy): domain Eukaryota; kingdom Metazoa; phylum Arthropoda; class Insecta; order Hymenoptera; family Cynipidae; genus Druon; species Druon quercuslanigerum. The sequence goes on from JAAAKG020149660.1 coordinate 6,442, forward strand.
GAATATCAGATAAGCCAAAAAATTAAACTTATCAATAATATAGAGGCCAATATATAAGCAATAACTTGTGGAATATTCATTAGCTGGACTATTATCAGAAATTTTTCTATCAATAAGATTTCTCTATACATAGAGACAATGTGGGTCACTGGTACTCTGGGTTTTGCTTTAGCCGTTATCATTAAATCTATCGGTAAGCATATTATATCATTAGTGAATATTATTTTAGGTAATTATTCGATTGTAAGATTATTGAATTGTATATTAATATATATAGTAAGCTGGGGCAAAAAACCAACATTGTGCGTCCAGGTTTTGCAAAACTGGGCTTAGAATCGATACCGATGCCTTCCAAGGGTGACTTTACGATTAAAAGTCATCAGAGGGTACTTAGAGGTCCGTACAGATTCGTCAAAGTCACCCCATGCCAATCCTCATGGAGGGGTAAATGGCTCAAAATTGCGTATTTTCGAGTAAAACGCTTAAATAATTGTGCGGTCCCTGGGTCATGTCTGTCTACAAGCACACGAGCGTCTGTGCCACCTCTACACTGAAGCTAGACCCCCCCCCCTAGACACCGGTCTCCTTCTACCCTACTCCTCCCCCTCCCACTGGTCGAGTGTTGTCGAGACTTGTCAGAACCTGACAATGGGTCGTACTGTCGGCTAACGCTCAATGTTCGTTCACTCGCAGGTGCTAGTTGTCGTTGTCGTTATAGTTTCTTCTTCTCATTGTCTGGTCGTTGGTTGTTTTGGTGGTAGAGATTCTGGTTCTGCCTGCACTCCTCTCTTTGGTTTGTATGCCACAGCAGTGCCCAAAAGATTTTGGTCCGAGCGTTTTGCCAACGAGGGCTGACGTTCTGCGATGTTGTCAGGAGGTTCGAAGGCAAAAGGGCTGTCTTTCAGAAAAAGACAAGGAACCTGAGTTCGGAGACATTCCCGACAAAGTCCGTTCCAAACTAATGGTTACTTGGGAATCTGCTTCTATCCCAACGGTCCCAGAGCAGCGCATTAAGGAATGTCTGACAAATCTTCATAAAAAATACACTACGTTAAAAAATTCATTTAAGAGTAAAACAACTTCTCAAAGTAATAACGATGAGAAAATCGCCGCCTTCAAAGAGTACTGCTCTGAATTATTTAACATAGCCGCTTGTAAGTGCGTTGTCTTGTCTAGGTGCTCCTGTCCCAAAAAAAAGAAGTAGAGCATGCCTTTTATCTTGACTAAAGAGGTAAAAGACTCATGGGAATCGCCAGCGTAGATGTCTCTGAAACAAAAAAATACATAAGAGAGCAGAACGTAATACAAAAAGAGACAGAGAGTTGCATTGTTATCCAACTAACTAACTAGAGAGAATGTCTTTTCAAGAAAATGGTTGAATTTTACAACAAATGATGAAATTTATAAATATAAAGGCGCTTGGGCACGGGATTGTTGGTTCTCGCACTTCGCGTTTGGTATTTGTATATTCCCCACACTTCTGTACATAATTTTTAAAACTGAAATTCGAAGCATCGACAATAGAAGTTTGGTGATTGTGAATTTTCTTTATCCGCCACTTAACCACATGAATCCTTTTCTTTTCACTCCTGATCCCTACTCTAGTATTTCTCTTTAAATAAATTCTTCGCTTACCTACGAATATCTTTTTTTCATCCGTTAGACAATCCAAAATCTTGTCTTTCTTTTTCTATCCCTATCTTCTTATCTAATTAAAACATTTAATATCTTTTCTAAAATCTAAGATAGCCTTATCTTCTTGAAGCATCTCTACGTTATATGCTTTACGGATGATATAATTGTTATCGTGCGCTGCAAGCATCTGGATGCACTCTGCAGATTAATGCAAAAAACACTGAGGATAGAAGATTCATGGTGCAATAAGACTGGACTATCTGTCAATCCGAGTAAGACAGGCGTGGTTGTATTTATCAGAAGGTGTATGTAGAGAACCACGAGTAAATTTAAATTAAAAGGACCTTAACTGGAAATCAATAAACGATTAAAATATTCAGAAGTTATAGTAAATAAAAAAACTTTTGTGGAACGAGCAACTAGAAACCAAGTGCAAAAAGCTAGTAGCGACTCTATCGCTCTGTTGAAAAGCTATAGAGAAGAGCTGGGGCTTGCAACTGGAGACTCTTATGTGGATCTACACTGCGATGTTGCAACCCAGGCTAGCCTATGCGGCGGTAGCCTGGAGGAGCAGGGTTGAAATGTTTACTGTGAATTCTCGACTGGAAAGAAACATGGGACTAATTCTGAGAGGCATCACTGATGCCTCATAGTCGACCCTCAATGCCGTGGCTGTAAAGATGGCCTTGAGATGAAATATAGTAACTTATGAAGGGATATCGAGAATAGTACGGATCCCAATCGACATGGCGAGGAAGCCGACCTTGAGGATGCTCAGGAAAAAAGGTCCACTAGCCGCTACTTCGTCAACATAAAGTATCAAGTAAGCCTATCCGCGAACGAGGAATGAGCTAATGGTGTTTCCCGCCTACCCATTGTCGAAGACAAATGGTTTACAGAGTGCTCCAGGAATAAGGTGAATATCGGTGAATATCGTATAAGGAATGGAATGGACTATACAATCACAATGGGCTCCAACGCCACAGTTATACCATCTGAGATTATGACCATGCTCCAATGCGCCTACGAGGCAAAGGTGCACTGGCAACAAAAGAAATTGACGTATCTGCCAGACGGCAGGGCTGCCTATAATCGCTCTATGATAGCACTGGATGCGCTAAGCAACAGAAAACTGATTACTCTACTCGAAAAATTGTCTTGGACATGAGCCATTTGTATGAATTTGCAGTATGTTAGTTACTCAGTTAACTGGCTGAGGAACATCTTAATAAGTAGATTGGTCCCTGGTTGCAGAAAGGCCAAAGAACTCTTGGGTTCAAAGCTAAACTCGAACCGAGTGAAGAAAATACTTTAGCATTTTCGAAGTCTGACATTGGTTTCCAAGACTTTGAGAAATGAATTATACTCGTAATTGAATTCTCGGCTCCGGCCGACTTTATCATTACTGCTAAGGAGAGAAAACAGAAGAAGAGGTTCAAAGAACTTAAAAGTTGGCTGCCCAAAATTTTTGGCTAAAGTATTTGTCTTTGTGACCGATGCTCTCGGAGGTGCGAAAGTATCACTGGTTCGAATCTTTAAAGCTATACTCAGTTGGAAAAAATATGCCAAGGCACTTGCGAGGTGGATTCAGAAAGCTGTCATGCTTGGGTCGCTTCATGTTCTCAAGCTACACAAGGGGTTCACCGGCCTGTCGTTATGATTGCATCGTGCCCTGTGACAACACATCTCAGGATCGTGAGATGTGACCGTTTGTGTGATTTACCGCGGTTCTACTGGGCAGCAGTGTCATTTTTTTATGGCAATTGCTCCCAGTGGGACCATGCGTTGGTTATTTATCCTTTTTGCATATTGTATATATGACCTATAATACATTTTGAAATATTTTCTGTCGATTTTTTACTAAATACTAGAAATTTGAAGCCTCTAACGCTAAATTTAATAAGGAAAAAGCTTATAGATGCCTGCAGTCTGCATC
>JAAAKG020149661.1:0-10012 GCA_010014905.2 Druon quercuslanigerum
TTTGTTGTTATTTTATGTTGACCGTATGACCAACCAAATTTATATTCCAAAGAATAACCACGTTATTGTAAAAAAAACGGTCGAAGAAAACTTTACAGTGAAGGAATACTCCATTACACTGAAGATACATATATATAAAAATTATTTCTCCACATATAATCTTAATAAATAAACATAACGCTATGATTTTTTATTAAAATAATTTATATATAACTTCCAATGTCAAAATATGATGAAAATAAGTAATATTAGGATATTGAAGATATTGTGTTTATTTAATAAAAATAAATCCAATATACAGAAACTAAGGGCACGAACATAATAGTATTCTGAAAAATATTTGCATAATTAATTATATTATAAAAAACGTAAATAAATTATAATTCTCATATTTAAAACTTCAAGAAGCGAATCCAATAGTTATTTTAACTTATAAAGGGCTTAAAATCGTTTATACCCAAAATTATAAAATAAGACCATACTTTCTTATTTCGAAAAATTCCGACTACTTGATTTTTCACTAAAATATTAAAGTTATTCTTAAAATATTTACCAAATTTATTAAATTAAAATAATAAAGGCACCATCTAATATTACCGAATTTTTCGTAATCCTAGCCCCGGACGAGCTGGAAATGGGTTAGTATTACTGAAAATTCCGCAATAGCTAGACAGTGCGAATATTAGAAGAATAGCAGAAATATAAAACTGACATACTGCTTCGTAAGGCTTTGGGGAAGTCCATTCAGCATATCAAGAAATGTGTCGACAAGAATTAGACCTGAGTCATATGGTGAACTGAGCCATGAAGAAAGATTAGATAAGAAATATTTCCATGAAAAATTACTTCCGCTGTAAAAAGGCTTGTTCGGAGTATAAAAAGGCTAAAAAAATGTCGCAAATAGTGATGATGATATTTTTTTGTGATAACTCTGTGTGAATTTCAAATTTTGAATCGATTAATGGCTTCCGTTAAGAAGAGTCTCGTTTTGCTTTTTTGCCCTCTTGGCTTTTCTTTCTAAAAAGCTCGTAACATGATTGCAGAGAAAAGATTGACTAACTTTTCTTCCTTTAAAGAGGTTCTTAATGTTCTTTTGACTTAGTAAGTATCGCTTTTATCTACTTGCAGATCGTTATCCGTTATTAACCTATAACTCCGGAAATCAATTTTAGTATGTGCTTAAATTGCAGAAGTTAAAATTGTACTACTGCGTACACTAAACAATACAGGGTTGCTGTAGAACGTGGAACTCTTGGAAAAGTCCTGAAATGTTGAAAAAGAGCCTGGAAATTTTTATTTTCTTTTGAAGAATCAATAATTATTTTAGTATTTTTCTACTTTTTTTTAGAAATTCAGATTGATAGCACTTGATTAAGTTACGCTCTAATCATATGAATGAGCGCGAGAGTCTGTTGCTTGTGTACTATTACATATTAATAATTTTAGATACTATATTAAAAAACTGTTTTAAGAATGCAATAATAATCACACATTCCTATTTCTTAAGCAGTTGCTTACGTATCTGATTTTTTATAATATTACAAGAAATTTTTTGCATTATAATATTCCGAAAGTTAATCAATTTATGCATCTAATAAGTCCTAGTTGAAGGCATAATGTCAGTTTATTACAAAGAAATTGAAAAAAGACGTCAAATTTTAATGTTCTCAAAAAATTGTAAAGTTCTCAATGGTTTTTTGTACTCCTCACATAATATGAAAAAACTAGACAAAATATTTTAATAATTAATACTGCTGAAATTTACTAAAATATGATAAAAAAGTTTTGTAAGTATTTTGAAATTTTTGAAATTTTTCGACTTTTTGCATCGAGCTGTCCCAAAGGCAAAATCTAGGGACAAAATTCAAAAAAATATTTTTCAAATTTAGTTAAAGACTGTGGACATTTATCTCTAATATAAGCTAAAGAACTTTAGGAAATGTTAATTATTTCCAGACTTATTCCAATTTTTCGATAAATTTGAAGTCTTTTTGCAATATCGATTCATGAAACTGAATACTTGACTTTAACTTGGTCTTATTAGACGTAGATTCTTATTAAATTTCACGCTATTATGAGGAAAAAATGTTCATGTTAATATTATAAAAATTACGGCACGTTAGTAACAGTTCAAAAAACAAGTGTGTAGGTTACTTTAGCTTGTATTGTACAAGCATTGTTTGGCAATTATATTGCAAACAGTATAATGCTATTAAACATATATAGCTCAAATTTTCAATAGAATTTTGTAAAAAGTTGTCCTGGAAAACCTGGAAATATCTTGAAATTGTTAAATTTACCTTATGTAACAATACTGGAAATATCGGAGGAAAAGATAGCTTTCAAAATGATTTTATTTTTGTTTATGATTTACGTAAGAAGACAAATGGAATATAGAAATTATCTGATTCAGTTTCAGCATCGTCAGAGTCAGGACAAATTGACATGATGACACAATCACTGTTTTGCAATCTCTCAATAAATAATAATGTTTAAAAAAAATTGATAACTTATAGCAGTCACCAAAAAAATGCTGTAAATATGCAAAAGTATAACTAACCAAATTAATCCATTTCTGTTGGTTTTCGTAATTGGGTTAGATTTTACTCTCGTACTAGCTCGCAGTGATCAATCCTACTAAAATCCTTTAGAAATTCCAACGGAAATCCGATGGAGGTAATTGAAAATTCATTGAATTGTTAACGTAACTCGTTAGATTTGAACTGCTACATAATTAAAAAGAACATTTTTTTCTGAGAAATCCAATTATGATTACATTCCCAAATATACATTTTTGATAAAACAATTTTTCACATTATTAATTCACTTGCTAAAGTTTAAACTTTGGTATCTACTACTATAAAAGATTTCAGTAAAAATTTACAATATGTGAGTCAGAGTTACGAAAGAAACTTAAAATCCATTATGAAAAAAATTAAATAAAAAGTTTAAAACAATTTTGAACTAATAATTAATAATTTTGACTTGAAAACATTTAAATATTTTTCTAAATATAGGTAAGGATTTTGAAATAAGGACGTTCTAAATCCAACAATTCAAGATTAGGTAAAATTTTAAAAAATGACGATATGTCTTTTCGAATTGAATTATTTAAAATTAATACTGTTTGAAATTGAATATCTTGTAACCATTTTATTACAATTGAGTTAAAATTGTATCATTTGTAATTCAAAGGTTGCAAAATTAAAAAATGTTATTTTTAATTCAACAATATCGAAACTGAATGATTTCAGATTAAAATGTTAAACACATGACTATTTTAAATCATTAGGAATACAATGTACTCATATCAAAATTTTTAAAATAAAATTATTTAAAACATGAAACCATTTGAAATTCAAAACTAAATTGAACGTTTCTCAGTATAAAATTCTAAAATAATTAGCCAAAGTTTTCTACTATAAAAAAATTGTACAGCCATTTCCATCGATCAAATGGAAAAAGTGTAAATTATAAACTTAAATTAGAAATATTAAAACTGAAAAAACATTCTACTACGGAACGATGGAAGTAAACAAATTCGAACTCCATTTAAAACTAAAATGATGTTTAGTTATCAAGTATTGTGATCTTAAAGCTTTTTAAAGTCAACCTCTTCAAAATTTCAAATGATTTTAAGAAAATATAAATAGTTTGGAAAATTTTTAATTATTAATTATATTTTTCGAAATTCAAATATTTCAATTTTAATTGCAAAATAAAAGTTTATAAAAGGGACTAATTGAATATTAAATTTAGCCAAATTTGTCTACAAAATATTTAAAAATTTATATTAATTTAAAAAAAATTTTAATTAACCCGCTGACAATTTAATGATATTACATTGAAAATGAATAAATAAAAGAAAAAGTATACAATACAAGATTGCCAAATATGATTCAAATTCTTGAAATTGCACAATTTTCTGCACTTCAATTTGAAATTGTTTATTTTTAATTTTTCATTGACTTGAATTTACACTGGAGGAATTTATTAACATTTTTTTGAACTGCAAATCCTTTAAACTGAGAATTGTGCAACTGTCAATTCTTTCAATTCGATATTCTACGGCTTCGATGAATTTAAATAACCAGACATTTTTGCACGCTTAAAATTGAAAGCAAACAGTTTAGAATATTTGAATCTAAAAATTTTTAATTTAAAACTCACCTATACAATACATGCAAAAAGAATAGGATCTTCAATGTATCGACAAAGTGAATAAATGAATGGAAAGATATTATTATACAATTATAAAATCTCCTCTCGTTTCAAATTTTTGTAATTTTTCGGAAAGTCAACTCACTAATGAAAAAAAAAGCTTTTTGCAAACTTTGTTGACTTCAAAAGGGTTTTAATTACTAAAAGAGGGCCCATACTCATTCGTATTTTAATAAAAATGTAACTACTTGTGTAAAAAAAGTTTCATATCCATCATATAGAATTACACCCCGAAATTTTTAACTATAGTTTAGAGTATAACATTAATTTTCATTCAGGAGAACCAGAAGCTCGTACGCAGAAAGAAATTTAGGGGGACTGCGGTACTTATACGTACCACAACTGAGCTAAATACACGAGCGTCAGCGCGCCCTGTGTTCAAGCCATCTACTCTCTTATTTTGAGAACGCTGCGATCCGACAGAGGGACCAACGCCGCGCCAAACTTTTGGGACAACAGCAGTCCCAGATTTCAGTAAGACGGTTGCGTTATTTTCGGGAGACGCGCCGGTTCATACACGCTTCTGTTTTGATTGCATAAAATGTTAAATATAGATATTGAATTTTTCTCAGTTTCATCATCATGAACAAAAATGTCACATTTTTCTTACTCTTGAACGCTAAAAATAGAATATTTATATAAAAATAAACAAAATGTTGGACAATGAACCAAGTTTTTTTTCTAAAGTTGTTCTAGTTTATTAAAATAAACGTTGTTTACGCATTTAACTATTAGACGTAAACAAAATTGTTACACAGTACTTCTAATTATCACAAAATAAATAAAATGTAACTTTTAAGCAATCTAACTTTTAAAAATTTGAATTATTTTTATTTATACCAAATTTAAATGAAGTCTCGTTTCATATTATTTAAACTTAGAATACATGAACTATTGAATTTCAGGAACAAAATGAATAATTGAATTATTCTTATTTTAAATAGAAAATTATTCTTCAAATTGTGACAGCTTTTAACTTAAGTTACATTACATATATGTAATTTTTTAATTTCTCAATTTAATATTTATCCACATTTTTGAATCAGAAGTACATTTTCATCAGAATTTATGTTACAAAAAATGTATCTATTCAAATTCAGAAAATATAACCCATAAAAAATTTCCCCTTTATTCCCAATAAAAATTTCCCAATAAAATTAAAAAAAAAAATTTTCTTTAAATTTAAAAAAACATGGAGCATAATAATAAAAGGGTTTGATTACAAAAAATTGAAAACACAAAATTTCCATTCTTCTCCTCGATAAATAATTCAAAATTTAGCTATTCCAAAAAGCGTTCAAAATCATACAATTTTCAAATTGAACGATTATAAACTTCGATTAAAATTAAGTCACTTTTTAAATTACAAAATTTTATATGAATGTAGAAGTCGGATCGACTACTGCAGTACATTTACTTTCTCTCGTTCGGGACAGCAGCGTTCCCAAATATAAGATAGCAACGTTGCACTACATTTTAAGGCCGCCGCTTCACGCAAAATGGCGCTGCTGTCGCGTTAAAATAGTGGTTGGCTTTGGCCGTACTACGCCAAACGCAACAGATATTCTCAATTTCTTTCCGTGTACTTTTGAGAACTGTCTCTCGTCCAAGTGACAGGCGAACGAATTGACCACTGAAAAAAGATCGAGTTGCTCTTGGAAAGCAGCGTGTGGTAATTCCAGGGCCTTTGCAGGAAAGCGCTAATTATTAGAATTATCCTCGGACAATTAGGACTTTGAATTACATTCACGAGAGAAGAGAGCTTACGGGAATGCTGTGGGGAATTTGTTGCCTAGGTCGTATACATACTCGAGTGGAGTTTAACATCTACAAGGGCTCAGGGTGAGGCCATGCATACAAAGCATACTTCACTGTTCCTTCTGTTAATGTCGTGGCATTTTACTCAACAAGTCACACCTAGCAGCTGTATCTACAAATACAATGTCTCATCGTATTTGACTTTCTAAAGGAAATTGTGACAGGACTTTAGAAAATACTATTTTTTAATACTCAACAGTCTTTTACAGGGTTTCTACTAAAACTTCGCGAGTTTATTATAAATATTGAGTTATTTAGTCCTTTAAATATCTAAATGCAAATCTGAGTACAAATATTACTATTCATATGTAAAATTAAACAAATTTTTTTTCATTCGTAAAAGTAACTTTATTCAAGGATATCCCATTTCTTAACGGAATAAGTTTCTAGTGATTCAATTAATATATTTCCCATCAAATAATATAATTAAATCTGAATAAGTAAACCAATAATACTAAAAACATAATTATTCATTTCTGAAATTTGTTCCTGAAATCCATGAACTTGAATAATAATTCAAACAAATTTTCATTTCATCTTCATATATGTAATTACAATTCAGTGAATGTCTAACATATTATTATTTTGAATGAAAGATTTTCCCAGGTGACAATAGGCACCGTGTAAATACAGGGCAAATAATGAGACGTTTTATGCAAATATAGAAATATGTTCCTTTAAGTAAAATTAATGTAGATAAAATATCAAATTAAATTTAAAACGCTTCAAATTCCTATAATTTCAAGTAAAGATATTGCACTTTGAATAATATAGATGCATTTATACGGCTTAGTTGAACTTTTTACTGAGGAGATGAATCATCTATCAAAAAGGAGGAATTTTTAACAAAATAAATTAATTTAAAATCAAATAGTTGAATTTTCAACTAAATAAGATAAATTTCCAACAGAATACTTGAATATTCAGCTACAAAGATCAATTTTTAACCAACATTGAAAAATTTTATATTTGCAGTTAAAAAATTAATTTTCAACAACAAAAATCGAATTTTCAACAAAGTAGTTCAGTTATCAAACAAACTGATCAATTTTCATCTAAAATAATGAGACTTAACTGGAATAGTCGAGTTTACAACCAAAAGATGAATATTCTACCAAAAAAGGACGAATTTTTAATAAAATACATGAATTTGCAACTAAAATTATGGAATATTTAGCTTGAGAAATTAGGAAAATTAATTTTCAACAAAATAGTTAAATTTTAATTTAAAAAAAATTTTCAACAGACAAAAAAATAATTTTCAACAAAAGACTTAATTTTTAAAGCCAAGAAATGAATTTTCCGATTAAAATGATGCATCTTCAAACAAAAAAAATGAATTTTTAACAAGTGAATTTAACTTTTAACCAAGTAGCTGAATCTACGACCAAAAAGATTAATTCTCAACGAAAAACGTGATAGTTCATATTGTAACTAAGTCACGATTGAAAAATAAGTAAACCTAAGTATTGAAAATTTTTTCTCAACGAAAAACGTGATAGTTCATATTTTAACTAAGTCACGATTGAAAAATAAGTAAACCTAAGTATTGAATTATCGAGAAAAAAGATTAATTTTTACCAAGGTTGATTTCTAGCAAAAAAAATAATTTTAGCTAAATAGTTAAATCCAGCAAAATACAGGTGACTTTAAAAATAAAAATATATTCACAAATATAGTCCCAGCAAGAATTTTCAACAAGAATGTCCGCAACAGGAATTTGTCACCGCTCTTTCATTTTAAGTTGACTAAGAACCCAATTTTTTAGAATGGTAACGAAGTCTGGCGCCTAATGCCTCTGTTTAACAATTTTCAAGAAAGATATTCAGAAACATAATCTCTATCAAAGTAATTTTGTTTAATAATTTATACAAAAAGGCTTAACCGCGAATATAATCGCTCGATAATGTATTAATCTCGCGCTACACGGACGGTATTTGTATATTCCCCACACTTTTGCAAAGACTTTTTAAAGCTAAAGGTCAAAGCATCGACAGTAGTAATATGGTGACTGTGAATTCTCTTTTGTTAAAGCTTCTTTGGCTTTAACGAAAACATTCTCATGACGTATCTCGTGCTTCGCGCTCGAGTTTGTTCCTCAAATTATATATCACTTCCATTAAAGTGTATTATTACAATTCATAACATGCATTGGTATTAAAACACACGTACTTTAATTGTCTCGTTTAAAAAAATGCAAATTCTTAAAAAAAAACTTTTGTTATTAAACATTTTATTGCATCTTATGCCTTTTTTTCAAAAAATGAATTTGCTCGTTTGCAATTTGCAAAGGTCTACACAGAAACTTGTCTGTTTTTTTACTTCTAAATTATATCCTTAACCTCAGTGACCCAGACTTTGTCCATTGAATTTTCTACCGCATCGTGTTCTACATCCCGGTTGTGGTGCCCTATTGCATTATTTCCTAATAATTTACAAAAAAAGTCTCTTCAAGCATCTAGGATCGAGAGTCGAGTTACAACAACAGTTCAACGAAACTTCTATTCATGAGGGGAAGGGGTATTCAGAAGCGTTGTGTTAGATGGGAGTTCATATGGCGAAATTGTTGAATGATAAAATGTAATCTTTGGATTTTCCATTATTTTTTATGCTGACAAAATTTGAATTTTCGATTTTTCAAGAAAACTCAACAATTTGGTATGATAATATTGTAGGGCATTTAAAAATTAAAGTTTTTCTTCTTTTGACTTTTTTCATATCGTGAATTATTTTCCTTAAAATGTTTAATTTAAAAAAAAATTGGGTTTAAAAATATACAAAACGCGTTAACTTTTTGAATTTTTATCTAAAATGGGTGGCTAACAAACGCGACCTTTAGTTTAGGCCACTAAATGAGTGTACTAAAGGCCAATCTAATAGATTAATTTTGTCAAAAGTTATCGCTCACACATACACATAAAGCCAGTCAGACATACAGCCAGACACATTCGTAAAAACCTGTTTTTCGGATTCAGGGGCTCTCGAAACGTGGCCATTTGACCAAAATTAGGGCGGGGTCAAATTTTACACCAATCTAATACCTTCTCCGATGAGAATGTAATAAATAAAAAATAGTGACCTTAGTTCACTAGGACTTTGGCTAAACCCTCCGACCCCCATCGTGGACAAACGTGGATTTTTGTCACTCCCCTCCCCCAATTTTTTAAATTAAAAACATAGAAATAATAATGTTGTAATTCTTTTAAAGATCAGATGGCAAAATCAATTATGTGATCCTGCGCCATATGTCGATATAGTTTACAATGCTGGGAATTGTTAAAATGAATAAGAGCCAGGGGATTGAAACGCCTCTCTATTAAACAATGGACCGGATGCCTCGCACAAAAATACCCCTTACTCCTCCTTTGTGTGATTCATCGCTCTTTAAATGAAATTAATGTCTACTTCTTGCTTGGTTGTGAATAAACCACTTGTTAATTTTTCTGACTATATTCCTTTTAAACTTCGATTTCATCGAGGTAAAACAAAGAAAATTTAATTACTGAAATTTCTCGCTTTCCTTAAGGTTCATGCATTTCTTCTTATACGGTAGAGGAGGTACGTTGGCGCAATTAACAGAAAAAGAAATGAATTTAAAGGAAAAATATATAACAGTAAATAATAGAAAAAGTGTTTGAAGGAGCTTGATATCTTGGCTATAGTAAGTAAAAGAAGATTTTTAAATTAGTTTTTCTAAAATACCGTACCTATTGCTTTAGGAACTTTTTTATTATTATTATTACACCATTAAGCCGTTTCCCTTTCGGGTTAGGCGTGACTCACTCGGTGGGGAGAGGAGTAGTGTGAGGAAGGGGTTATAACATTTTTTGATTGATCTAGAATTCTCGTGTTATTTATTTAAATAAAACGTTCATTTCGCAACACTGCTCCGACCTAGGTTGCTGATCAATCTCTCTAGAAATCACCCCAAGTGAAGATCCTCACAAAGTCGTCATGTGAGGTTCCCCACTTG
>JAAAKG020149662.1:0-10012 GCA_010014905.2 Druon quercuslanigerum
ATATATATATATATATATATATAAAATTTAATAATTAAAAAATTTTGTTGACCTTTTTTCCTTGAAAAATGATCTTTTTAGTTATACATTTATATTTTTTGATGGCGAATGATACTTCTCCTTTAAAAATTAATTTTTAAAGAAGAAGAATAATTCGCCATCAAAAAAGATAAATTTATAACTAAAAAGATAATTATTCAAGGAAAAAAATATCAAGAAAATTGTTTAATTTTCATCTTTAGAAACGAATTTTAAACTAAAATAATAAGTATTCGATCAAAAATGGACTAGTTAAATTTTCGGATAAAAAATGTAATTTTCAAAGAAGGAAATTAATTTTTAAGTAAAAAAAATTAATTTTTAACCAAACATAAAACCGTTAATTTTTAATTAAAAAAAAATTTGAATAAAAAAAAATATTATTAGAAAATTGCACAATAAGGCTGAATAATAATTATGTTCCTTAATTTTTCTAAAACTATTTATATTGGAAAAACTACAAAACGTTGCTTCAAAATCTTTTAGGTACTTTTTAAAGGAAATAATAAAAAATAAGTTGGTCAAAATAATCCCCCATCATGAATAATCAAAAATGTTTCGTAATCTTTTTTCAATTTTCTCTTAGAACTAATTTTAAAACAATCATTTAAGTTTTTCCTAAGAAGATTCTTTCATTCTCTTGACACCCTGAAAGATTCAGTTTACTTAAAAACTCCTTCTAATAGCCAGATTAGCCAGTTAGCCACCTAAAACGAATCGTGAGGTCGGCGAAGCTCGGGTTCATGCTCGTACATTTTCGGCTCTACGACAGGCTGGCCCACGCAACATGTAGCAGAGCCGACTTTACGACACACTGCGTTTGAATGCATTTCTCCCATACGGGAGAGTGGTGGGGCCGAAAAATCCCTCGTTCTAGAGCTACTGATTTCGGACATCTAAAAATGGTATAGCGCCTAGCTAATTAATGTGGGGTTTTAAGTTGAATCATTCTTATATCCTTGGTGATTAATCTCAGTTGCGAGAAAGGGTAGCACTAGCGCTACACGCCGCGCCGACCGAATGCGAAATGCGAAACGCCTGAAGGGACATTAGTAACGGAAAATTTATATTATTATCCCACTTAATATAAATATATCATTTACAGCTTACAAATCTAATTGAACTTAAAAAAGTGGAAATTATCAGCAAATACCTTTATTTACAAATATTTACGCAATTATCAGAAAATATATTATTGTCCTAAACAATTATTGGAAGATAGTAATGATAAATTACAGCAATAAGAACATAATTTAATGATTGTATTAATTCCATTGCATCTAAGCAGGACTTAATACATCAGGTTTTTATTTAATTTCAATACGGTGCATGTTTTAAACATTTTATTTCTAAACTAGTAAATTCAATCAGAGAGATGCAAACAAAAGGTTCAAGGACCGAATCCATTTCAAACCAGACAGGGTTCTACACTTAAAAGCGCAGAATATGTCGGGGACGAAATATGTCGATTTTTAAAAAGAGATTAGGGGATACAAATTTTTTTGATTTGCAAAACAATCTCTAAAAGTTATGTGTATTTGAATTTTGTGCTTTCTTTTTCGAAACTCCAGATTTTTTCTTTAAACCTTTATCACTTTTGAACAAATTAAAGAGTGTTTTCCTTTTGATTTTATTAATTTTTATCGCCTTCTTTCGTAATCAGCTGGAAACTTAAAAAAAGGTTAAAAGATACAAAATGGCAGCGGTTTTTCTGAAAAAAATAAAAATCGATTTTTTCAAAAAAATCCACCCTTAATTTTTTTGCTTTTTTTTTTAATTTGGATTTGAATCAAGAATATGTCTTGTGAGTTTGGTGCTAGTTAAATAACTTTTGTGTTCAGAAGATTTTTTTCTTACAATAGAATTTTCTACTTTTTCTCCGAAAGAATGACAGATAGGAAAAAATATTAGGAAAAGAGTTTGCACGTCTAAAAAAGTTATTTGAGAAATGTATCTTGTTACTTCGCGAAACTTCCATCGTTTACGAGAAAAACTTAAGAATTACATTTTTGCCAATACTTTTTGATATATTTCTTCGAATTTCACATTGTGAATATTTTTGTTGTTGTAAAACCCCACCTTTTTATTCTTTCAAATATTTTTGGAAAGTTTTTGGTAATAGAAGTAAGGATTTTTTCAGAATCCTGCCAGCTAAATGATTTTTGAGGTCAGGATAGTTTTGTTCCCCCTAAAAATGCAATTTTCAAATCATTGTCATACACGATCAAAGATACCCTAAAATTAAAAAGGACAGTTTAGAACTTTGTTAGATGTGCAAACTTGCATCTTAAATTTGTTTCTATCTATCATTGTTTCCAAAAAAAGTAGAAAATTCGATTGTACGAAAAAAATTCTCCTCTACACAGAAGTTACTTAGCCGGTTCTTGAACATTCTTCTTGCATCTCTCCGATTGAATTTATTAGTTTATTGCTATATGTTGTCCTGCTTAGATGCAATGGAATTAATACAATAATTAAATTATATTCTTCTTGCTATAATTTACCATTACTGTCTATTTTTTATTAATTGCTTAAGTAAATAAAATATTTTCTGATCATTGCGTAAATATTTTTGAACAACGGTATGTGCTGATAATTTCCCCTTTTTTAAGTTCAATTAGATTTAGAAGCTGTAAATGATATCACCTTTATATTGAGTGGGATAATAATTTAAATTTTCCGCTACTAAGTCCCTTCAGGCGCGCAGGCCCATTCGCTAGTGCTACCCTTCCTCTCAACTGAGATTATTCGCCAAGGATATAAAAATTCTTCAACTTAAAACCCCCCATTAATTGGCTAGCCGGCTGCGGCCTGCCAACTGCCTTACCTTTTGTGCTGTACAAAATTTTAAATAACATGTTCAAAATTAAGAAAATAAATAAATTTTTTCCTTCTTAGGAATTATTTAAGGAACTTAATTATTTTCCACTATTTTTTGAAAAAATCAAAAATTTTAAAATACCAGCTTAATTTTTACTTACGTTTTAACCTAGGTTTAAGTATATGTTTAGACCTAGGACATGTCTGGTTTTTTTCTCCCGGCCACTTGGACCAATTCCTAAGAAAATACCAGGCTTTTTCGAGAAGTATGCTATGTGGGAGAAATTCAGATAAATTACCTTGCAGCGACACTTAACGCATTTCATCTCCCCATGGGAATGAATCCGCGGATGCCACTCCTTTCCATTTTCGTAAGGTCCCCCTAAGGGATACTTGCAGCCTCCTGACGCTAAAATCTCTTCAGAAGTAGGACGCGTCGATATCGCAGCTTGATCCCGAGGCAGTTGTGCATCCGTTCCATTGGCGTATGTCACATTTAGAACTTGACATTGCCTACAGCAAGCTTTTTTCTCTGGCCTAAACGCTGTCTTTTCATCACAATCGAGAGGTGGACATTGCACACGTGGACATCTGACTTCCAGCTTTGCGATCTGACACAGAAAAAAGTAAAAATGATCTTGCCAACATAAAGTAAAATAATAATAAATATCTAAAGCTTAACTAACATCGCAAGTACATAGTGCGCAGGTATCAAATCCACTCGGTGGCAAATAGGGGTGCCATGAAGAGCCAGCTAGATGAAATTGACCTGCCAAAGTGCAACCTTTTGTCGTTGTAATGTTCTTCGTTGAATTATCGTGGTTCTCTTTTATAACTGTGCAAAGTTCAATAAGTGTGTTATCTCTTATATTAAATCTGGAAAAAATTCTCACAATTTATAATCGCTCAAAACGAGCTTACCTGAGCAAATAGGACAGCAGCTCCCAGGAGACTTCACCTGTTTTCCAACACTACATTGGAGAACTGGACATGGGATAGGATCACAGTGTGCTATCCCCCTGTAACAATGGCACATGGAGCAAGGATCCGAGCTAGACGCCCACTGAGTGCCTTCTTCATAAAACCTGGTTTCATGGAAGCATGCCGTCACTTCGAGATCCGATTGAGGGGGCTGGAGATTGTAAGCAACTACCGAGGCTACATCATTATCAGCATAATGTGGAAGACAACTTAGCGGCGCTCTCGTCTTAAATGGAGCTTTCAGCAACCTACTTGACTGGTTATTAGTCACCTCCAAGAATCCTATTCCTGACTCTATTCTATAAAGCTCAACAGGCGATAGGCCTGCGACAGATCCTTCTAAAATTGAACCTGTAAACTCTTCCAGTAATCTTCTTGAAACAGGAGCTCCTTGAGCAAGAACTGGCATAGTTTCCAGGTACAGTCTGAGAAATCTTGATTCTTGATCGTTGGACGATAATCCAGAAATCTCCAGTTCATAGTGCATGGTGCAATCAGGATCCACAGCCGCCCAAACTAAACCGATGGGTCCGGGTTGTTTCGGCTCCTGAAAATTTGGGTAAAGTTTTTTTTTAACTTATTGTATAATTAAATATAGTATGACCTAAACATTAAATAACTACATGCTAGTACTGATATCAATATGAATATAGAAGAACTAACATTATATTTTCCTAAACAAACTCCCAATTATCACCTAATCTCACCTGTCCTATATTGTGATCGACTCTCCTGAGAAGCACAGGACCCGCCGTGTCCCTTGCATCAGCTACAGGCCTTTGAACGAGTCGCCCCCTCAGAGTAGTTCCAATCTCTTGGAGTGAAGACGCGACTAGTGCGAGCTCTCCATTCAAAAGTGGCTCAAGGAGTCTAGGCCCGGGTCTCTCTAAAGTTCCATTAGCCGATCCCCCGACCAGTGATGGTGTCAGATCCTCGACTTCAATTCTTTTCTTACCACCCTCGTCCATCAGAGAAAGTGAAAGAGGAATCTCGTCCTCCATTCCGAGAAGCTCAATGCCATATCGCATAGCCCCAAAGCGATCCAGGAAAGCCCAACCAAGACCGGAAGCAGTTGAGCTACCAGCATCCGAAGTCAAGAGTGCCTGATACATATCGCAGCTGATTCTGGGTCCAACATATCCGGTCAACCTCAGCGCCTCTGGATCTTTTCTTGACATAACACTGATGGTCAGCTTTCCTCTGGAAAGTAGCCTCAGGTCGGCTGCCGAGATCGTTCCTCGGACTTCTCCTACATTAATTTCGTTTGACGGCTTCTGCACAATTGTCTCTTCGCGGAGAACCACGTAGTTCTTCTCCGTGTGTTCGAGCTGTATGACTATGGGCACATCGGCAATGTCATTTGATAGAAATACACCGTTAAATATTAGAGATATGTGGATGGAAGGCGTAGATGCCAAAGATGCAGCAGATACGATAGCAGTGCCTCCGGATCCGGACATGGCGGCCCGGTCAACACCCAACGAAGGTTCCAAGAGTGAGCTAAACTGCTCGGTGGACAGTGCTCGGTACCGAGAAAGTCGGCCATTCAGAGAAGATGATGACTCCCAGGTTAAGGTGACGAATAGCCGCTCTTCGCGAAGTAATTTTCTATAGTCACGAGGCATGCGGCGCCAGACGCCACAGAGCTTCCCCGTCGCGTTTTGATATACTCCTCCGATTGGATCTATCGTCTGCTCCTCAAGGATACTTCCGCTACTGTCGAGGAACTGTAGAGTTCGGGGACGTGGAGTTGCAATCGTAAAGGCAAATGAGTAGTAAAGGTTCTTTCGATGAAATGTGAAGCGGCCTGCCACAACGTAGTTATAAGCGCTGTCATCGAACAACGGGGACACTGATGTCCCTGACTTTTTCATAGAGTCGTACCGTTTTAGAATCTGACTTGTTCTTCCAGTTAGAAGTGTTCCAAATTCTATGAAGAGAAAATTATAATTTTTTAATTATTCTTATAAATAAGTTTCAAATGAGACTTTCGGGTATCACAGCGACAAGAATCGTGTTATGTCGTCTCTAGGACGCCTTTGTCAGTACAATTTCTGTTTCCTAGGCCGTAGGCGATTGATGTCCCCGTGCTCACGAGGGATAAGTTGAAGGAGAGCATGTCATAAGGGCCTAACTATGAATATGTGCGTAGCCCCCTACGCACTTGCGCAGTCACAACCAGCTGAGCAGCAGAAAATACTTGAAAAAGTTTGAGGTCAAAAGTAAGTTTTCACTTTTTTTATAAATTCGAGATTGGATGTTCTACTACTGTTGAAATTTTAGAAAGCGTGCTTCTTGAGCGAAAAAAACTTTTCTTTCTATTTTCTCCAAACTGAACAGTATTTTTTAATCAACCCCCTTTTTGGTTGAACCAAAAACTCAATAAATAAAAAACTAAATTCTCCCATTTAAAAAATGTCTAATTAGATCTTTTATTACCGAAAAAATCTAAAAGTACTTAGGCCTCAAGCAAAAAACATTCTTCCTACATTTTCTCGGAACCCAATAAGATTTTTCAATCAAACGTTGCAGGACTGATTGCACCACTAAGATTGTCATTAAAAAAATGTATTCGTTTTTGAAAAAGTTTTTGTCTCCTGTAAAATCATGAAAATTTGGGTAAGGTCCTTACGGAATGCAATCCTTCAGATGTTACTGTTGCTATATAGAAATTTCGCACCCTATTGACAAACATATTCGACATAGATGCGGTGCCTCAATCCAAAAGCCTCTAGTAACGTGTACTGCTATTGAGTATCTCATTGGAACAAAAAGGAGAGCGATAGCTTAGTCTTTAGAGAAACAGAAAGGGGTGGGGAGCCAGGGGGGCTGTCCTCTGTTTCTAATGGGGTTTTTTTGTAGCATTGCACGTTACCGGAGACTCTTTAATTAAAACGTCGCATCTACATCCGGTATATTTGCTACTGATCATCGCATCGGGTTTTCTTTCATAATAATCAATCACTACAAAGATGGAATGAGTTTCACACTACCAAGCAAATTAAGTTACACTGGATTTCAAGGTAATATGTTTCAATGTTACAATAAAAGTTCTTTACTTTTGGGCAGCTCTGTTGGCTTTTAAATCCACAATTACAAAAAATATGAATTGTAGGTAGAAACTATAAAATGCAAAGCGCCAGATGTTAGCGCGAAGAATAAGTAACACAGAATCAACATTTTTTGAAATAAGTCAAAACCATTTGTATCCTACTTCTACCGTCAAGATTTCACAAAGTTACGCATAAGCAGGGCTGGATTTACGGCGGGGCAACCGGGGCCCCACAGGATGAAGGCCTTCACAAACAGCTGCATTTCCCAACATTGAGATTACGTTGAGAATGTACTTGGTATTAATGGTGGCTAATTGCAGTGGAGAACGTTCATTTTCCAAAATGAAAATTATTAAAAATAGGCTATGTACGACGATGACACAAAAACGTCTTGCACATTTGTCATTGCTCAGTATAGAGAGTGATTTACTTTGAGAAATGGACTTCGGAGAAATCATTAATGATTTTGCCTCTAAGAAAGCACGTAAAGTTTCATTCACTTAGTTGTACTAATCTATCAACTGCAATAGATATTTTCAAAAAATGACAACATAAATATGTATTTTAATAGTGTAAATTTGTTTTTGAAACGTAAAAATGAAATTATCAATACATTTTTATTAATTGAAAGGGCATCAACTTTTTTTGCCCCGGGCCCCCACATACCTTCATCCGGCTCTGCACATAAGTTTACAAAGAACAAGAGAAGATGAATTTCACATCCGTAATATAATCGAAGTTTCTGAAGTTTCCAAGAATATCCTAAAAAATTAAAGAATATTATAGACTATTGTGTAGTTTTAAATATACTGAATAATTTTGTATGATACTAAAGAATGTTTAAGAAGAGTCAAGAATATTCCAAAAAGTTTTTTGAAATTAAAATGTATTTTTATTATTAGATTAGATTAAAAGTACTCAATAATACTAATTTTTTTTGAATTTGAAAGATTATTCTAGAAGTTTGTCTACTTCAATGGTAAATTCTAGAATATTTAAGAATGTCATATAACTTTTTAAAATTTTTCAGAATATTATAGAATATTTCAGAATGATAAAGAACATTCAAGTATGTTGTTAACACTTTTTAATTAACATTTTATTAAAATTTCTACCAAGACCACAAAATTATGTATTATTTTTATTGTCCCCTGCTTCTTATGGGAGCACAACATGAAACAGCTTTTTTTCTAACATAGACATTATACCCAGTTTTTTTTATCAGCCATAAGAATATCAACAACTAGAATTTATCACTTTCTGTTCGATATCAGACTAACGATATATGAAGTGTGTTACGCAACGTCTAAAAAAGTGATCCAAAGCCGGCTGAAAATTTAGACGGAAGCCTTTCCTGGAAACATATCGAGATTCTTAAGAGAAACGAGGGTCAAAGATCTCGAGCCACTGACCTATCCCAAATAAATGTATAAAAATATTCCGACAAGAGACCGTGAATAATTTCTTTAAGTGGCGCTATCAAATTACATGGTTTTACATAACAAGAACATCCAATTTGAGTACTAAAAGGCTCGTCAAGATAAGCAGGGAGTTTTTTTTAGAGTTATATTTCCTGCTCGATTTCCTGCCTAAAGTGATGAAACTATCTGAAAAAATGTTGAATTACGAATTTAAGAGACATATATTTCTCGTATACAATAAGCTATATGTAAAATGAGAGATCTTACGTTTTAGACTACGTTCCTCCTCCTCCAAGGACAATTGTGCTGGAAGATCTTGGACTATGTCAGCGTCTGAAAGATGACAATGATTTTTTATGAGATATCCTTCAGAAATTGATATACATACATTGATCAAGTTTATTTTTTATTTCACCCGACATATAAATTATTCCATTCTAAAGAATGCTTTTTCTATTAGCTCGAAGCTTCCCACAAGAATCGGTTTATTGTTGTATGTTCACTTTCTTTAAAATAATAAATATTTCTTCCGCCCGGGATAGAAGAAAGATTTGTGATCATGAAACTTTTCTACGCACGAAACATGTGAACGAATTATATTTTGCAGTTGAGAAGTTTTTGAATATAGATACATTCAGAAAAAATATAAATTTAATATAAAAATATTTAAAAAATCAAGATTTAAAAAAGAATTGTTACTGAGCTACGTGCCACAATAATGCTTTTATACTTTCAAAAGACAAATCACTAGCTTTTCATTATGTCATTATTTTATTTTATTGTTTATTTTGTAATGGATTTCTTTCACAATTCTTCGCTAATTTCAATCAAAACAAATTATTCAATATAATATCAATTTCACAATATTTTGAAGCTTTCCAGGGTGAGTTATAATCGAGGAGTAATCCCAGTTAGTTTGATGTTGCACTGATTTACCATCTCTGAGAAAACTGTTTTGTTTGAATACCCAAAATTTGGTTGCCTCAACAACATAACTTTGTTGCTTTTCGTGCAACCAAAACCTTTTTTATGCGACAACAAAATTATTTTGTTAGCTTTATACAATGTTTTGTTAGCTCAACAAACTGTGTTGATTTGCCTTAATATTTCATTGAAAAAAAAGATATTAGAGCAGGCGAAAACTCAATACTATCTAAATATAGAACTAGGGCACGGATTGCTAAGATATTATGCAATAATATCTTGGAGATTTAATATCTTATTTAATGTCTAAATCTCTTAGACGTATTTCATAGCTCGGCTTTCAGATAATGATTTGTCGTTTTCTTTAATTGACATGTGCTTTCTCAGTATTGTTTGTACTAACAGAACTGGATTGTTTCTATTTATCTTATTCGAAAAGCGATTTAATTTTTCACTTGAAGGTGCTGAGGACTATGGTTAGCTTCCGTCGAGGTGAAATCCATTCTTCTAAAACGCTTCACATGATATTGTCAGCTAACCATTCCCTGAAGGTTTTAATGTACACTTTTATCATTATTATATTTTATTAAATTCGGATAAAATATCTCTCGATATTGTAAACGATCTATAGCCGCCGCGGTCGCTATTGCAAGAATCGAGAATATTTTCAGAAAAGATAGTAATTATTGTATTAAATATATATATATATATATATATATATATATTATTTTTTTATTTTCAAAAGTATTTTTTTAACAGAGATTTGAACTATTT
>JAAAKG020149663.1:0-31733 GCA_010014905.2 Druon quercuslanigerum
ATAGGAAATTAGCTGGAAATTAATTTTTTCTTTTGAAAATTTATATATTTTATTATTGAATAAGAATTGGTCGAAACATTAAAAATCAATACCTGCCTGGAAAACACATTTTCAGGACCAACCCAAATCCTCTAATACTTTATTCTGCACCAAAGCAGTGAACTATTTTTTACATTCTCATAATTTATTATTGAGAGAGTATTAGAATTGTCGAAAAATTTAAGACAACAATTTTTCAGCGGATCTTTCGAGCCCCCCTGAATCCGAAAATCAAGTTTTACGATGGCGTCTGACTGTCTGTCCGTCCGTTCATCAGTCCGTAAACATGATAACTCTCGAAAAAATGAACGGATCAATTTGATCTTTAGCCCACTTTTTTTAGGTCCTAGAAGAAAGGATGAATTCTTTAACCAGCCATTTTCGATAAAAATTGAAAAAGTGAGCTCATTTTGAAAATTTGTGAAACCACTTTCTTCTGAAT
Source organism: Druon quercuslanigerum (assembly GCA_010014905.2). Classification (NCBI taxonomy): domain Eukaryota; kingdom Metazoa; phylum Arthropoda; class Insecta; order Hymenoptera; family Cynipidae; genus Druon; species Druon quercuslanigerum. The sequence continues at coordinate 482 of JAAAKG020149663.1, forward strand.
TTGAAAATTCTCTTTGCGGATATTTATAGTATTAAAAAATACGAAAAATTGATCAATCATTACTTTTTTCAATAAAAATTATATTCTCAGAGTTATAGGATAATTTTTTTATTTATTAATTGTTAGGAAACTGTAGATGCTCAGTTTCTTCATCAGGAAAGTGGTAGTTGCTGGAGGCTACTTCCCGACTCAGGAGCACATCTGCAAAGATGGTCTTTTCAAGAAAAGATTCTCAGTCAGAATTTTTGTTTTGATTTTTCTTTTAATAAACAGAGAATGTGCGATACCCTAAAAACCCATACTTTTATTTTTAAAAAATCGAAAGCTTTTCATTGAATTTCTTGGTTTGCTCAGAATGCAGTTGTACAGTTTCTTTATCAGGGCGACAGTATTGATTGACTCAATTCACAATAATTCAGGAAAATGAAACTGCCAACGATAAAAGTCTGACAGGAGATATTTTAGTTTAACCATATTATAAATTCAGCTATTTTGCATGGATAATACACTTGGCGATAGAATGTTATTTCGATATGCTGATGAAGAGAAGGGGGAAAGTATCCTCTGGCTATGTGCCTCCATCCGATTATTTAAATTGGTCAATATTCCGAATTAAACATTAGTATTATCTGAATTCAAAGTTTAAAATCCTCAATAATTACCGAACATTCTCCATCATTTTTGATTAAAAATGCAAAATAAAGTGACTCTCTGGAGAATTTGTAATGACGTATTCTGGATAAAGGCAGCCTCTAGTGTGTCCTGACCGTAAATCTCTATCCACGTTGAAGCGTGAGAAAATATCTTGCGTGAAAGTGAATATTGGAAAAATGAGGTTCGAGAATAATGCCGTAAAATGGTACTTAAGAAAAAATCAGAATGAAATATTATATTTCCGTAACCATATATCTTATACTGATTATTTTTAGGGTGGAAATCCACCCGGGAGAATCAGGAGAAAGATGGGACTAAAATATTATACCGGGAAATTTTCCGTATTTATTAATTCGTGTTTTGCAACTGTTTAATTGTTGTTAAATAAATAATTATTTGAATAATAAAAAATAATTTTAATTCTTTATTTATTATAAATAAATAAAAATAAAAAAAAATAAAAATAAATAATTTTGATGTAAAAAAACGTTATATTGAAAAGTATAAGAACTGATAAATAATACTGAAGGGAGTTTTAAAAATTAAACGATTTAAACTTAAAAACATTTTATATTGTACTGTTTGAAATGAAGATAGATAAAAAAGTAAACTTTCTGAATTTGATACTTCAGTAATTAACTGATTTTTTATATTTTAAATGGTAAAAATTTCATAGTTATGAAATTTCATGTTGCAGACAAAATTTTTTATTTTAATTTTCCTAAAGTTAAATTTTAGGAATTAAACTCAAACTGGTTGAATTTTGTAAAGTACAAATAATAATTTAAGAATTATTACTTTTGCAACTATTTAAATTTGCCTAAAGTAATTGAAATTTTAATGTTTTTAAGAAAAACAAGTTTAATTATCACAATTTTTGGTGTCTAACAGTCGTTTACTAAAAACAAATTTGTTTATTTAAAATTTTTACTATTTAAAATTACTATTTATTTTAAACAGTTTTTTAATGAAAGAAATTTCACCAGAGATTTCCGAAAAAAAGGATTTTATCAGTTTTTATGGTAAATTATAATTTTCGGGTATCATCCAAAATTTTAGAATTTCGAAAGCTTTACCCTTGAAATTTTCAATTTAGTTCTTAAATTCAAATTGTTAATTTTTGATCGCTTTAAATTGAAAATAATTAAAACTTAAAATCTTTGAATCTTTAGTTATTTAATTTATAAAAATTATTTTGAAAGTACTATAATTTCAACTTGTTTTATTTTAATACGAAAAAATTTAGTTTTTAACTTTTTAAAATCGCTCTATTATCAAAGTTTTATTCTGAAATCAATCCATCAAAAAATTTTTTAATTAAAATAGAATTGCCAAAGTATGAAAGTTTTGAATTAAGAGTTTTAAATTTTATTTTCTTTCAAAACAATTGTTTAATTTGCGAAACCAAGATCTCAAATTTGATTAATTTAAGAGATTCTGTTAATAAAAAATTTAATGAAAAATATTTGCGTTTTTTCAAATTTTTTCAATTTTTAATAAAATAAAAAAAATTTGAATAAATTTAAAAGCATTTTAATGATATACAGAATTTAAAAAAAATTCTATACGATTTTAATGAATTTTATAGAACTTCGGAGGATCTGTAAGGATTTCATAGTATATATAAAATTTTTAAATATTTTAAAACAATGCTAGGAGTTGTAAGACGCGTAACAAAATTTCAAGGATTTTTAAAATATTTAAAATAAATTGAAATATTTTCAGGTGTTTTCAAGAATTGTAAGAGAGAATTAAAAAATTTGAAGGAATTTTTCGAGATTTGAATAATTTTAAAGAATTAAAGAAAATCCATTCGGTTTTAAAGAATTGTCTAGGATTAAAAGAATTTTAAAGGACTGAACATAATTGGAAGCAAACTGGAATTTTTTTAAAGAATTCGACATATTTTAGGGTATTTTTAAGGATTCCAAAGACTTTCTAAGAGACTAAAAAGTTTAGAGAAATTTTCACGAATTTTAAAGATTCGGAAATTTAAATAAATTTAATCCGGTTTTAAAATTTTTCTTGCACAGTTTCAAAGAATATTTGTAATTTTAAAGAACTTGAAATATTTTTAGTCATTTTAAAGGATATTTATATTTAAGAACATTTTAAATTGTTCCAAACGATTTTAATGGATTTAATAAGATTTCTAAGGATTTAAATGATTTTTAAGGATTTTTAAAGCTATCGAGGTATTTTAATACATTTTTTTAAATTTAAAGAAATACCATAATATTTTGAGGCCTATTTAAGGAATTATATTGTATTATATTAGATTTTATTGATTTAAAGCGATTTTCAATACATGAAGAGTTTTATTGATTTTTTTTTTTAATTGGGAAAATTATCTCATTTGTATTAAAAGAGGTGTAAATCGTTGGAGGCGATAGTTTGTCGTAAAAAACTTTACTAATTGCTTGTTTTTACAGAATGAAATTTAAAAATGTTGAAATTTCAAAACCGATAAACCGTTGAAATTTATTAAATCTAAAAAAAGAAATATTTGCCAATTTTAACTTTTAAAGCTAAACAGGTTTAGTTCAATGACTTCAACAATTAAAACATTTAATTTAATTTCTTTATTAATTATTAATTATCAATTATTTTTATCATTTAATTTAATAATTTAAGATTGAAGTTATATAAATTCCAGAGATGAATAATAATGACTGGATATATTTTATTTTTAAAAATGCGACAAAAAAATCTCTCCTCTTATCGTTCAAAGTTCAAGAATTTTAAATATTGTGAACCAATAGATTAATAATTCCAAGAACGTTTAAAGTACATGATTCCGATTTTCATTCAAAAATAATTAATTTCAAACTTCGCTCAAATTTAAAGTATTCTTAAAGAATCATGTAACTAAATCTTCAAATATTAATCATTTTTAAATCCTGCGTCACACTTTTTAAAATTCACCATCTTAGCCCAGTGAAGAAAAAAAAGCAGCAGTAAGTGTAAAAACTAGTTTTACAACGTTCCAACAAATTGTTGGAAAATTTCAAAATATTCAGGATACTGAAGCAACCGAAATTTACGAATTTAGGTTGTGGAGAGCGAAATATAGTTCTAGATCGCGTTCGAAGCGGCGAAGCATGATAGCTTTACAATAAAAATATATTTCTTTAAATTACATAAATTATTTTAAGCATAAAAGATATTCAAATTTTGTTCGGGAAGACGAAACCGAAAAAATATTAAAACCGCGAGTGAAGACAACGACTTAAAAGCTAGGTCGATGCGCGAATTACACGAGAACTCCAAAGATACGAACCCAAAAGACACCCGTGATCCAGAGATACGAGTGCTTTACAGATACGAGCGTCCCGACTCCAAAGGAGCTAGCGAAATTTGTTCCCCTCTACCACCACCCTATTTGAGAGTCAGACAGGCGCGAGTGCGCGCTTCCTTGAATTTAACATGCGCGTGCGCTTACTGATCGTAGCTTTGGAGTTTCAGAGTCTCACATTTCTCGTATCTTTGGAGTTTGATTTGATATTGGTAGTAAAATCCTTCAAATATACTGCCATCAGCTGCCACGTAAATAAACTTTTTGAAAGGTACGTCAGGGCCATGAAATACTAACAGCAGCTGCTTACTTTAACAATTATTGCATGTTTTAACTGAATGCTGAGTACGCTCTTAACGTCAAATTCCGCTCTCTTAGTCAGATGGCTTATATCTATCCCTGCTCAGGAAAATTTAGAAACGATTTCTGCATAAATCTTTCGTGACGCGCCTCTGAAAATTCTTTAAGAAATTTCCAAGAGTGCATTCTACAGATCTGCGCTTGCATTGAACGCACTTTTTTATCGCCCTTTCGCTTCTTTTTTCTTGAATTCTTTTGAAAGAATTTCCCGCGAAATCTCACACTTTGGTCTTTGACTAAATAAACTTGGAACGTAATATCCCGAAAGCATTCTTCGCACTTGTCCTAGTAGACGTCTGGCACGGGGCCAATCATAGGGAGTCCTTCGTAAAAGTTGCTTCCACCCTTCATGACCCAATGCCAACGACCCCGAGCTTTTAAAGAAAGTTATTCATCCTGCAATGCTAATTACTTCCTCCCACCTTTTTCTCAAAATAAATTGTAACTTGCGGTCAGATTGGTGCTCAAAGAACCCACATAGAATGCATCGATGAAAAGATTTTTCAAGAAAGCGTTCATAAGGAGTCGTTGCAATTTTTCACAAGCCTCTCACCTAGATTTTTCTCATTTTCTCAGTATAAAAGAAACAAGGATTTGTATAGATTGTGAAAAAATTTCATATAAAAGTTGCTAAAATGGCACGGAGGGAAAATTCGCAGGAGAAAGTCATCTTTAGGGAGAACACAGCGCAAAAAGAGCTTAAAAAACGAAAATATTGTCATTAAAAAAAAAAAAAAAATATATATATATATATATACATATTTAAAGGAAATGATGAGAAAGGTGAAAGATTTAATTTTATATTTAGAAAAGAAGAAACATTGGTAAAAGGAATGAATGTATTAAATAAACAAATTTATATAATCTTTCTATGTAAAGGTATCATTAAATATTAGTGCCAGGATTTCTATTTTCAAATATTTTAAAAAAGGTTAAAAAAACTTTAGAATAACTTAGGTTTTTTAAATTTGCTGAATTCCTTTATGTCCCTCCATTGTTTTCAGATAATTAGAATTTTCTTATCATAAAATTTCATTCATTCCCTAAACCTTTGTAAAAATTTGTCCAGATCCCTGCTAAGCGTAAAATACCATTTAAATAAATAAAAATTATTAAAAATTACTCAGATATAAATGAAATTAAAATTATTATTTAAGTTACTTGAAAAAAAATTTTTTTGATATTAAAAATAAAAAAATATTATCCATAAAAATCTAGTTTTTATATATTATGATTTTTAAACCTTTTTTGAAACCCAATATCGTCCAATTCTTTTAAAGTCAAATTCATTTATATACTTTAAAACTTTTTAAATTCATAGAAATCTCTTGAAATAAATTATAATGATTTTATTTTTAATAGAAAAACATAAAAAATCAAAATAAATATATTGCAAATTTTTTTAAAGATAAGATATGTTTAGCTTCATTATCCTAAAATTTAAGTAATTGAGATAATTTGGAATATTTACCTAATTCAGTCAAATTTTAGGAATTCAGGGAATTGAGAGAATTCAAGGAATATCAGAGACTCATAATAATCCATAAATTAAGGGAACTCAAAATATTCAAAAAATTCTTTGAATTCAGAATATTGAATGATATCAGAGAATTCAGGGAAGTTAAAGAATTCAGATCATTCTAATCGATTAGGGAATTATTCAATAAATTTAGTTTATTCATGGTATTTAGAAATTCATAATATTTAAGAAATTCATTAAATTAACAGGGCTTCAGGGCATCTAAGGAATTTGAGGCATTCAGGGAATCCAGTGTATTGTTGGAATTTAGAGAATTTAGATTATTCAAATAATTTTAGCAAGTCAGATTTTTCAATGAATTTATTTATTTTAGGAATTCACAGACTGCAGGGAATTCACGATATTTAGTGCATTCAAGAATTTCAAATAATTTGAAGAAATAAAAGGTCCCTAAAAATTTAAAAATTTAAAAATTTCCAGGAATGCAGATAATGCACGAAATTCAGAATATTTAGGGATTTTAGGGAATTTATAAAGTTCAAGACATTCATAGAATTCAAAAATATCAAAAAATTATATTTAAGGAATTCATTTAATTAATAGGATTTTAGGGCATCTAAGTAATATTCAAATCATTAGGATATTCCTGAGAATCCACCACATTCAAAGCAATCGAGCATTTCATAAAACTGAAAAAATCAAAAATTCATAAAAATTTAAGAAATTTAACCATTTTGAAAAATTTAGAAAATTTAAGAAATTTAATAAATTAAGAATTCAGAGAAGTATTGAAATTCAGATAACTCAATCACAGTAGAGAATTAAAGGAAATAAGAGATTTTAAGGAATTAAGGAATTCGCAATATTTAAGGAATTCATTCAACTAATAGGATTTTAGGGTATCTAAGGAATTTAAGGCATTTAGGAAATGCAGCATATTCTTTAAATTCAGAGAATTCAGATAATTTAAATAATTTTAGCAACTCACATGTTCCAAGGAATTCATATATTTTCAGAAATTAAGAGAATACAGGGAATTCACGTTATTCAAATGATTAAGATATTTCTAGGAATCCATAACGTTCAGAGCAATCAAGGATTTCATAAAATTGAAAAAAATCAAAAATTCATGTAAATTTAAAAAATTTAAGATATTAGGAATTCAGAGATGTCTTGAAATTCAGATAACACATTCACAGTAGAGGTATCTAAGGAAATTAAGGCATTCAGGGAATGCAAAATATTTAAGGAAATCAGAGAATACAGATAATTTAAATAATTTTAGCAATTTAGATTTTTCAAAGAATTTATGTATTTTACGGAATTCAGATAATGCAGGGAATTCAAGACATTCAGAGCATATAAGGGTTTTAGTGAATTTAAAAAAATCAAAGATTTCGGAGAATTTAAGAAAATTTCAGGAGTTCAGATAATTCATGGAATTCAGGATATTCAAAGAATTCAGTGAGTTCCACATATTTAACTAATTCTGAATATTCAAGGTATTCATCGGATTAAGAGTATTTGAAGATATCATAAAATTGAGAGCAATCAAGAGATAAGAAGAATTCGAGAAAATTATAAAGTACCAGATTTTGGATAATTCAAGTACTTCAAGGAATTCAGAATATTTAAGAAATTCAATGAATTCTGAATATTCAAGGAATTCATCGGAATAAGAGTATTTGAAGATATCATAAAATTGAGAGCAATCAAGAGATAAAAAGAATTCGAGAAAATTATAAAGTACCAGATTTTGGACAATTCAAGTACTTCAAGGAATTCAGAATATTTAAGAAATTCAATGAATTCCGAATATTTAAGGAATTTCGGATACTAAATTTTTTTAGAAAAATCCTAGTATTTCGGGGTTTTTAAAGTTAATTGAAAGTCCGAGTATTTGATTACTTCGAAGAATTCAGAGAAATCAATAATTACAGAAACTTCAAGGAATTCAATGATTATAACGAATTCAAAGAATTAATGGATTTCGTAGAATTTGAAGAATTCAGTGAATTGCAGGATTCAAAAGTTTTCTATACATTTAGAGAATGAAGAAAATGAAAAATGTTACATGATTTCTGAGAATTTCGAGCTAAAACAATTTAGATTTTAAATAATTCAGTAAATTCAGCGTTTTCATTTAACGTAGAGAATTTCTAATACTAATGATCGGAGGATTTTATAAAATTTTAATATTGTGTAGATTTTTAAGAGATTTTTATGAAATTTGTATTCATTTAAATATAAATCTCCTCATTACAAAATAAAAACTTGTAATTAGAATAAGAAAATTTGTAAATTATTAGATTTAAAGGCCCTGAAGTTTATATTTCATTTAATCAAATTATTAGGCCTAAAAATTTGTTTCTTCATTTTTAATAGCTTATAGTATTTCTATAGGATTCCTAACTTATAGTTTATTTAATATAAATAATTTTGAATTCGAATTGTTTAAATTCTCTAAAGTTTTTTAGTTAAAATTATTTAATTTTAAACCTTAATTTATATAACAATTTCTTCTTCTTTATACTAAGTTTTTTAGTACATAAAAACATTTTTTTCTTTTAAACTTATGCAAAAATTTATTTAAAAAACTGGATAAAAAAATAATAAAAGCATTTCTGTGAACTATTTTCATGATGCAATCAAAATATCTTTACTGGTAACATAAATAAATATTATTTTAGAATTTTTTTTTAATCTACTCTAGCAGCATTATTTTCATACTAAAAACCTACATTTTCATATTTCTATTAGATAGAGAGAATAAATTTGATACGTGAATCTTCCATGCATGGTGTCTTGGATAGGGTGGTTTGTTCTGAAAAAGAACATAAAATGAAGCAAGATTATGACCTTGTTGAGCGACTCACCCGGCAGAAAAGCTCATATAAATCTTCGTTTGCCTCGACCAGTTCATAGATTCCCACCATCTTAGTTCTCCCATTTTTCCACTTGATTTACACCTCCCACTAAGCTTATCAATTTTTATGGTGAAAACCTTCACCATTTATCATTGTTTATTTTGGGAAACATGCCAAATTCTGAATTAAATTTTCAAAAAATAAGAAAGCATAACAAATAATTAACGTTAAAATGTTTAAAAAAGAACATCTTTGACAGGAAATGTCAGAAACGTTTAAATCAAAATTTATTATATACAAATTATTTCTTGAAAATTTCTTAAGAAGTCTCTAAGTTACAGTTTACAGAAGGTTAATCAGAAGAACATTATTTCGAGTATCTAACACATTAGGCAGGATCATTTACAAAATGTAAAAATAAAATATTTAGTCAGTAAAAAGCTTAACCTCCCTAATCTACAAATAAAAAAATAAATATTTTTTATTGTGATTTTAATTGAAGGAATTTTAGTAGACATGGAATTTGATATTAGGATAGTATTAAGTAGTATCGGTCAATTTAAGTCAGACGAAGGATCTTTCAAGTCACAGTGAATGTCAGTTGATAAATTTTATCCTGAATTTAGATTAATATTGGCAACTGTCAAGTGTCAGTTGTTATAGCAAATTAATTTGTAAATGTAAAAAATAATTTGCATAACCATAGATAATTAAAGCCAAATATAGGAAAACTGTAATTCTTCTAAGTCTCTGAAATTCCTAATTTTCTAAAGCATTCTTTGTTAATCCAAAAAAAATTTCATTTGCAAAAATTAATTAACATTAAAAAGTTTTTTTTCCATTTTGATTGTGAATTAATTTTGTTATTTTTAAATTTAGCTAATCCGGTTAAAGATTCATAACTTTAGTTTCAAGTTCATCTTGTTCGTGTTGATATTTTTGGTTTAGAAGTTTACTTCTATTTTTTTATTGAGAAGCCACCTTTTTCAATACAAATATTATTCCTTGAGTAAAATTTTAACTTTTTCGTTGAAAATTTATGTGTGGGTTGAAAAGTCAGCAAAAAAAATTTAGGATTCTACTATTTTCTTGAAAATGTGACTTTTTATAATAGTTAAATTAAGCTTTTTTATTTAAAGATTAGAATTTTTTGGTAGAGCAATAAACTATTCTGTTATTTAAAAATTTAACTATTGGATTTAAAATTCATGTATTTTCGTACAAATTTTTCTTTTTTGTGGGAAAATAACTTTCAGGGTTAAAAATTTTTATTCCTGTTGAATATTCTGTTATTTTGTTTAAAATATGAATTGCCTTTTCACAATCAATTTTTATATTGAAAATATGAACATTTTACTGAAAAAAACTTTTTCTGGTAGCATTAATTATTTATTAGTTTAAATGATTCTATTTAATTTTCTATTATTAATTCATCTTTGTTGTATGAAAATTCAATTGTTTGGTAAAAAATTGATGTTGTTCGATTGAAAAATGAACCATTAGATTGAAAATTATTGTTTATTATTTGAAATTAACTGTTCTTAATTTGAAATTAAAATATTCTTGGTTGAATATGAAATATGTTGAAAATTTATTCTCTTATTGTCCCAGAATAATCACTTTGGATGAAAATTTAACTGATTTATTAAAAAAAATCGCTTGAAAATTAATGAATTAAGTTCTTATTCAGGTATTCTATTTTTGATTAAGATTCGAATATTTGGTTCAAAATCAATCTTTTTTAGTAGAAAATATATAATAAATATAATTAAATTAATAATATAATAAAAAGTATAAAAATTGGTGTTTAAAATAAATTAATTAAGTTATGCAAATTTAATTTTGGGTACGCAAAAGTGTTTTTTTTTTTATAAAAAACTGGGGTTTCTAATAAAGCCAAAAGTTGGTTCCAATAAAACAGCAACAAAAAAGAAAATTTATGGATAAAAAATAACACAACATTACACATTTTGCCAAAAGAACGCAAAGTATAAGTTCTGATTAAGGACTTCTTGCACATAACTTTTATGTGCCACAAAATTTTCAAATTCCAACTAAAAGAAATAAAAGCTCAAGTGGGAGGCAATAATTGTTGAATCAAAATTAAAAAAATATATATATAAAGAAATTCTTTGAAACATTATTAAATAATTCAAAGAAGTTACATCTGGTAAGATTCTAAAAAAACTTTCGAATCTGTTGCTTGAAGTATAACTACTCCCACTCGACAGATATAAACGATGTTGTACAAAAATTGAATTTGGATAAGCGTTAGTGCATCATTTGATCTGAAGCTGGCAATAAAAATGATAAACAGCTTTTAAATATTCTCGGATTTCCTGTGACGTTTACGTGCCCAATTGACAACGTTCTATCTCGAAAAGACCAACTGAAAAGGTGCTAACTCGTAAAGGCCAAACGAAAATGTGCTACAAAATTTAGGGCGTTGATGTTCCTAATGTGCATGGGATGTTGATACTTCGAGAGTTTGCTATGAGAGTCAGCACATTTTCATTTGGTCTCTGCAAAATGGATCCTTTTAAATTATACAATTCGATATTAGGCTGCTATGAAAAATGTATTCTGGAGAGAAAACCTTAAGAGAAAAGCATTAATCATTAATAAAGAGTGTTGAAAGGAATGAAGAGAAAATCGTAGAAGCACTGTTAAATGATGCGAAGAAGTTATCGCGGGTAAGTTGAGATAAATGAATGTTCTTATCTTCTCTTTGAATATTTATTGTGGAAGCTTTACTTTTACTGAGAAAAGTTACTTTTTGAAGTGGCACTACCACTCCACAGATAGGAATGAAGTTGTGTAAAAAATCATTTCTGATCCACAGATGTAGATCATTTGATCGGAACTTGGCAATCAGAATGGTATACAACTTTTTTTCTGGGATTTACTGTGATCTCAAAGTATCCAAATAACACAATTCTATCTCGAAGAGACGAACTGAAAAGGTGCTAACTCGTGAAGGCCAAAAGAAAATGTGCTACAAAGTAGAGGGCGTTGATGTTCCTAATGTGTATGGGATGTTGATGCTTCGTGAGGTGGCTATCAGGACTTGGCAATGAGAATGATATACAACTGTTTAGTATCCTGGAATTTACTATGATCTCTAAGTGTCCAAATGAGATAATTCTATATCGAAGAGACCAACTGAAAATTTGCTAACTCGTGGAGGCCAAGAGAAAATGTGCAACAAAATTGAGGGCGCTGATGTTCCTAATGTGTATGGGATGTTGATGCTTCGTAAGCTGGTCATCGAAGTCAGAACCTTTTCATTTGGTTTCTGCAAGTGGATCCTTATCAATTGGATGCCTATTTAAACTACTCAGAAAAAATATTTTATCGAAAGAAAATTTTAAAAGAAGATCAAAATATCGTTAATGAAATGTATCAATTTTGACCTGTGTTTGTTAATCAGAATTATATGAATCATTTTTATATCCTGGGGCTAATGGTAATATCTACGCGTTCAAATGACAAGGTACCATTTTGAAATGAAGAAATGAAAAGATGCTAATCAGTAGAGGCCATATAAAAATGTGCTATAAGGTTGAGGGCGCTGATGTATCCAATGAAATTTGAACAGGATGCTGATACATTAAGAGCTCACCACCCGAGTTAGCACATTTTGATTTTATCACCACGAGCTTACACATTTTCATTAAATTTCTGGGAGATGGATCTTTTCATTTTGACACGTCACTCATGAACTGCTTTTGCAAAAATGTATTCTGTTGAAAGAAGCTTAAAAGAAAAGCAATAATTCCTTAATGAACTGTTAAAACAAGTAGAGAGAAAATATTTGAAAAATTGTTAAATGATGCGAAGAAATTATCTCTCTCAGGGAGAGACAAATGAACGTTTAATCTTCTCCTTGAATATTTGTGGTGGAAGCTTCTTGAAGCTTCACTTGCACTCAGCTCAAGGAAGATACTGTTTCCTTGAGGAAAGCAGGAATTTAATGCTGTTAAGGAGATCTCTCCTTGATCGAGTAATAAGGTGAGCTAACTTGCCGCGGAATTACGACGTGCTATCGCGAAAGGTGGATGGGTAGATAGATTTAAAGCTAGTCTACTCCCTAGTTTCATCGAGTACGAAGCTTCTAGAGGTCAAAGAGATGCTGCCAAGCTCGAATTGCATTGACTTCCATAGACCGAATGATAGGAGAGAATGTAACAAATACGAATTGAATATATGTCTGTTTGAATAGAACTGAATATATTTGCAAAGCAAGTCAGGAAATGGGAGTGCTTTGACCTTATTAGCTTTGTTTCAGTCGGGCTGCTTTCATCTGTGCAAGCTTCTCATTTAAATTTCAAGTCTGATATTAAATTTAAATAATAATCGCCCCTAATTGTGGCATCAAAGTGACCATGTTGATTTTTTCTTCTTCATTAGCGACGAAAACAATATGCAGTGCATTTTTTTAAAATTTATGATATATTATATAAATTATTAGAAAAATAAGGGAATTATTTATTATATTTAAATACATCGATGTCTTAATTTAGAAATAATTAGATGAAATAGTTTTGAGGAATAAATATTAATTAAATAATATAATAAATAAATATACAATCAAGAAGTTGTATTTTTGATAAACAGATACTAATTTCTGAAAAAGATGCAAACATAACGTAGTATTTTTTAAATATTGCTATTATTGCTTAAAATATTATAATTTGTTATTAACAGAATTTTTAGAAAGTCAATTGTAACTTAATATAACAGAAAACTGTTAGAAATGTTTAGTCTTCGTTTAAACCTAATACTATTAGTCGAAAACCCCAGATTTATAATATTTAAACACTAATATTGTTAGTTTTTATGTAAAGAAACACTAATTATCGTCGCCTACCACTATTATACAATAACAGAAAATTCTTAGAAATTGTGTTTATTAACTTAATAAATTATTAGTTGTACTTAGATAAAATATGTTATATAAAACTCTTGCACTTCTGCTTTCGTAATTTTAATGTTTTCATGATCGTAATAATTTTTTTACTTATATGTAGTTCATAATTGTTTTAGTAAACATTGTTTAATTTTAAATATCAATATTTATTCCTTTTTAGAGACAACATTGTTGAAATTTGAAAAATTTATATGTTTAGCTTGATTATCTTAAAATTTAAGTAATGGAGGTAATTTGGAATATTTACCGAATTCAGTAATTATAGGAATTCAGGGAATTGAGAGAATTCAAGGAATGTCGTAATGATTTCCGAGCATCTAAGAAATTTGAGGCATTCAGGGAATGCAGTATATTCTTATAATTCAAAAAATTCAGATCCTTTAAAAATAAAAATTTAAAAATTTTCAGGAATGCAGATAATGCACGAAATTCAGAATATTTAGGGATATCAGGGAATTTATAGAGTTTAAGACATTCATAGAATTCAAAAATATCAAAAAATTAAAGGAAATTAGAGAATTCAGGAATTTACAATATTTAAGGAATTCATTTAATTAATAGGATTTTAGGGCATCTAAGTAATATTCAAATCATTTGTATATTCCTGAGAATCCACCACATTCAAAGCAATCGAGCATTTCATAAAATTGAAAAACTCAAAAATTCATAAAAATTGAAGAAATTTCAGCATTCTAAGAAATTTAGGAAATTTAGGAAATTTAGGAAATTTAATAAATTTAATAAATTTAATAAATTAAGAATGCAGAGAAGTATTGAAATTCAGATAACTCAATCACAGTAGAGAATTAAAGGAAATAAGAGATTTTAAGGAATTCAGGAATTCGCAATATTTAAGGAATTCATTCAATTAATAGGATTTTAGGGTATCTAAGCAATTTAAGGCATTTAGGAAATTCAGCATATTCTTTAAATTAAGAGAATTCAGATAATTTAAATAATTTTAGCAACTCACATGTTCCAAGGCATTCATATATTTTCAGAAATTCAGAGAATACAGGGAATTCACGTTATTCAAATCATTAAGATATTTCTAGGAATCCATGACATTCAGAGCAATCAAGGATTTCATAAAATTGAAAAAATGATACTATTAGTCGACTAATACTATTAGTCGAAAACCCCAGATTTATAATATTTAAACACTAATATTATTAGTTTTTATGTAAAGAAACACTAATTATCGTCGCCTACCACTATTATACAATAACAGAAAATTCTTAGAAATTGTGAATCTTCTTTGAAATTTAGTAATTTTTTTTAAATTACCGATTTGCTGAAAAGAATGTTAACATAACCTTAAATTGTTACAAAATTGTAAACCTTTAATGATAAAACCTTCTTTGAAATATAATTTCTTTATTAAAAATAACAATTTTAGACGAAAAATAATAGCTTTTGAAAATTCAAAATCTTGTTTGATTTACAAAAATTTTTGTTATCAAGTATAAGTTTTTGGCGTAGAACAATAACATAACCTAAAATTATTCAAAAGTTTCTTTTTTTTGCTTAGTGTTTTTTAAATTTTTGTTTGAAATCAAAAATGTGAAAAATATTAATTTTTGGATAAAAACATCAAAATAATCCAAAATTATTAAAATATTTCAAATCTTGTTCAATGTAAAACGATTTTTGTTTTAAAATATTCCTAATGGGCGTACAGCTCTAGCATAACACAATAGTTCAAAAAAAATTATTAAATTAAAAAGTGTAATGAGCTTTCTTTAGAAAAGCCGATTTGCTTTCAAATCTTTAATAAACATGTTTGATGTAGAACACTAACATTACCTAAAATAACCCAAAAGTTTCTTTTTTTTTTTGCTTAGTGTTTTTAAAATTTCTTTTTGACATCCAATTTTTAAAAATAATAATTTCAGGCTAAAAACATCAAAATAATCCAAAACTATTAAAATATTTCAAATCCTTTTCAATTTAAAACAATTTTTGCTTTAAAATACCCCTGATGGGTATACAGCTCCAGCATAATGCAACATTTTCAAAAAATTATTAAACTAAGAAGTGTAATGAGCTTTCTTCAGAAAGACGGATTTCCTTTCAAAATTTTATAAAAATTTTTGGTGTAGAACACTAACATAACCTAAAATTAATTAAAAGTTTTTTGTTTGTTTAGTGTTTGTTAAATATTTCTGTGACATCAAATTTAAAAAAATATTAATTTCTGGCTTAAAACATCAAAATAATGAAAATTATTAAAATATTTCGAATCTTGTTTAATGTAAAACGATTTTTGTTTTAAAATACCCCTGATGGATATACAACTCTAGCATAATGCAACATTTTCAAAAAATTATTAAATTAAAAAGTGTAATAAGCTCTCTTTAGAAAAATCGATTTCCTGTCAAATCTTTAAAAAACCTTTTTGGTGTAGAACACTAACATAACCTAAAATTATTCAAAAGTTTCTTTTTTTTGCTTAGTGTTTTTTAAATTTTTCTTTGACATCAAATTTTTACAAATATAAATGTCTGGCTAAAAACATCAAAATAATCCAAAAGTATTAAAATATTTCAAATCCTGTTCAATTTAAAACAATTTTTGTTTTAAAGTACCCCTGATGGGTATACAGCTCTAGCATAACACAACAGTTTCAAAAAATTATTAAACTAAAAAGTGTAATGAGCTTTCTTTACAAAACCGATTTCCTTTTAAATCTTTTATAAAAGCTGAATCTTTTAAAAAATTGCAATTCCTGTCCGTACGATATTCATTTTTTAAAAATAACATTTCCTGTGTGTGAAACTCTAACATAACCTAAAATTTCTAAAAATTACGTAAATCATTTTAAAAGTCTAAATTGCCTTTAATTTAATTTATTTTTATCTGAAAATACATTTTTTTGGTGGAATTTAAAATTGAAAAATTAAAAAAATGTTTAGAAATTGCAATACGCCTTCGAACTTTAATTATTTTTATTTTAAAGTATAAATTTCTGGCGTGCAAGGCCAACATAACCTAAAAATACTATAATATGTGAATCTTCTTTGAAAAATTATTTTTAACTATAAATATAAAATTTTCGAGGAAAAACACCGACCTAATCCACAATTGTTAAAAGATTGTAAATCCCAAATATATTATAACGATTTTTATTTTTAATGTAATATAATATAATATTTAATACTATCTGAAAAGAAAAATTCACAAACGAAAACATGTTAAATAATATAAAAAAATAATTAGAGAGTTTAAAAGTTTTAATTGAACCACACTCGATTATTTAAAGAGCAAAACCATTTTTTAATTTGATTTAGATTTTTTCTTATTTTTCTTCAAAGGTATTATATTAATATTTTTTACTTTTAACTTGTAAATTTAAAGATTAATTTTTTTTATTGCAGTTGGCTGTTTATTGTTTAAAATTTTTTTTTAATTTTAATTTTACGCTAAACGAGGAAAGGCTTAAAAAAAGTAATTATTCAAACTAATCTTAAGTTTCTTACCTTACTATTAATTGTATAAATCATTTTTAATATTTTGAAAAAATTATATCTAATAATATCGAGAATTAATGGTACTGTTTATTGCATATCAATGCCATGATTATTTTTTGAACAAAAATTAAACAAATAATAGAAATTTAAATTAATAAAAAAATTATGAATCGTTGTTCACATTTGTTAATCAGGCAATAGTTTTCAAAAAATGTTGCCATTTTGTAATATTTTGAGATCAATAATTATTCCAACAATTAAAATATGTTCAAAAAATCAGTGTTAGGGTAAAAATACTAAGGATTAGGAAAAAGTATAGAAACTTGTTGAAAAAGCAAAAAAATTTATTTTAGCTTTTATTACTTAATCTTGCTTTTAAACGGTTTCTAACTAACTTTTAACTTTTCTAACTATTTGTAAAATCATTATAAATTGCAATATTTTTTAATTAATCGTAAAAACAAAAATCTTTTATTGCATTAAAAATTATATAAAATATAAATAATATCTTGTGATTTATTCGTTCACGATGACTAGAGGTCTAAAGTCGTTTAAAAGAATTTTTAATAGAAAAGTTTGGAAAAATTGATTATTCGAAATAAAATAAAATTTTATTGACCGTAAACCTTGTTTAATGTTTCTCAAGTAATTACAATATTTTAAAGCATAATAAATTCTTTTTGTTGAAAAAAATGAATCCAACTGTCCAGTCGAAACTTTAAAATTCGACTTATTCGAATATACGAGTTCGTCGAATTTTGAAGATTCGACTTGACTTTTTAATCGATTAAAATATAAGAAATTTGAATGAGATTAAAATCAATTTTAAAATCCTTTTTAAAGACCAGAATTCCTGAAAATAAAACCAAGAATGCAAAGACCAAGTTTGGAAAATCACCATAAAATGTTCTCATTGCAAAAATTAAAAAGAGAATTCTTAAGAATTCGGCTCATTTTTTATCCATTCTTTTACCGAAAAATAGGAGTTATTTTTCTTTAAAAAATTGTAATAATCCACAAAAGCCAAGCCGGCTTGGTGTACATTTTATGTTTTTTTCTATTTAAAAAAAAATTCTCTAAGCTTGTCTAAAGTATTAAAAATTCGAATAGGCAGCTGGACAGCTCTAACTAGAACCTATAAAAAAAAATAAGAAAATATAACATTCCATTAATAACTTTTTGTACTTCCATGGAATCGTTTTGGAGGCCCCATTAAAGGCGCTAACACACTTTCACCTATTGAACAGAATTTACAACAACAAAAAAATGTCTGTCTTATAATGGGGAACTTTATGGCATATATTCCTTTTTGTTTTTTTTTATCTTCAGTATTGGAATGATTCATATAGAATTAGAATAACATTAATAGTTTTTTGATGAGTGTGTGACAGTACATTCGAGACCGGTTAACAAAACGCAGGCCATATTCCTAGAACTTGAGCCAAATTTAATTCCATGAGGGTTCTGCTTCTAATTAATTAGAAACTACCGAGACAAGGGTGATAAATAGCTTATGTAACATGGTTATTACAAACCTAGCGAACTCGAATGGAGACCGAATTTCGCAACAATGTGAGAAATCGTTATAGTCTGGGCTATAAACCTGATCTTGCTGATTAAACCTAAACTGAGATCATGTGTACAAATAATTTATAGAATGTGGGGGTTTCATGAAATGAGATAAAAAGATATTTTGATTCTTTTGTTGCTTATTTTTATAATCCAAGCAGAAAGAATTTTTTATTTAATAAGAAACATGTTTCTTTTTCAATAAAGTTTGAATAATGCTCCCACTCGCGGCAGTTTTCGCCCAACGTATAGATTGGCTATATCTGTATGACGTCATATTTCGCGGGAAAATTCAAACTAGCTAAATTTTGCAAATTAAAAAATAGATACAAATGGTTTCTAATCATGATTCTTGAATGTATAAATGTCTAAGCGGCTTTCATCTAGTATTATTAAATAATAATGAATAATAATTACAAAGAAAATAATTCGAATAGTCTACTCAAATAGCTTTAAACCATTGCCGACGTATTGCTCTAGTATCACATCTAGCTACAAAACTCTTTTTAGTTACTAATCTACCTTTTTAAGGGAATTCGCTGATTTTCAAACCTATTGTTTATTTATGCATTAAAACCCTCTTAATTTAGTTTTTATTTTCGATTCCTTGTTTCGACCATTTTTAAGCATTGTTTAAAATTTTGAAAAGTAGATTGGCTGCTAAAGGGGTCTCATTGGTGCTCAGTTGTATATCTTAGGCATGTCACATGTTTTTAAATAGACGTAAGATGGCAATTATTTTTTTTTTAAGGATTAGAAACCTAATTCTTTTTCTTTTCTCCATTTCTCTTTTTTCACTGCTTCAAGTGTCTAAAATATGTTTATCTTATTTTATCTAACATTTCCATTCCCATGTAAGTAAAAGGTGTGATTCGAAAGTTTATCTGCTAATTTCTTATAAATTTGGGTCCAAAAGTCGAGGCCCTTCACTTCTTTTGATATCAGCGCACTCAAAAAAAATTCTAGATTATAAAACAAGAAGAAGCTGAAAGCTTAAGGTCTTTTGAAATTAAGGACACAATAACTTTTATTAAAAAAAACTTTTAATATTGAGAAGATAGACCATAAAAATGAGGTTTTTCGTCCTTCTATTCCTCACATAACACACTTCCCGAAAAAACCTCGTATTTTCTTAGCACTTGGTTTAAGTGTCCGGGAGAAAAAACCACATCTGCCCTAGGTTGAGACTTATGGTTAAACATGGGTTAAAACGTAGGATCGTGTGCGTCGTAAATTAGTTCCATAAATTTTGAAAAGAGAATGATTTAAATATTTAAACATAAGTATCCAAATTTGATGTCTTTTGAAACAATTTCTTTCAATTAATCAGTAGTCTAATAATGTTATTACTAACCTTATAAGAATTTGTACCAATTATTTGGCATAATGACGTGTTTTTGGTTTTTTTCCTTCTCAAGAGAGAATAGGAAGATTTGAATGTCGATGTTCACTAAAAGCTGAGTGAAAACTAAGGTATTTGTCAGCGATTGAGTGTCTCATGTGCAAGAGGATAGTGGGAGGAAAATTTGTTAAGCCCCAGAGTTTATGTTACAACTATAAAAGCCAGTCTCTTAGGCGGCAGTGTAGTAAGGGGTTTTTTTCTCTCTTTTTTGATTTGATATTGAATAGCAGAGATTAAAATTTGCTATTTTCTAAAAGGGGGAAATGGAAAGTGGATAGATTGTCAGTGTTAGCTCTTTGGTTCACTGCAAGAGGATTGCTGACTATATGGGTCATTTCTAAAACCATTCGTTTATTATAATGTTCCTTCTTTTCAAAAATTATTGTTTTGTCAAAATCAAACCGATGATTTTCATACCATGCATGTTTGGTCATTGCCGTCCATTTTTTTGGTGGTTTGTACACGTCTTTCGTGTGTTCCTTAATACGTATGTGGAGTAGCCGTTTTGTTGTACCAATGTATACCTTCTCACAGTCATTGCATGGAGTACTGTAGACTACATTAGCCATTTTTTCATGGAGAACAGGATCTTTTTTTTGATTTAAAAATTGGTGTTAGGTCCCTAATGTTACGGAATGCAAGTTTATGTAAAAGGGTTTGAGAATGCTAGATATTTTTTCAGATAGTCCATGTACATAGGGTAATGAAAAGTAGCGATTTTGTTGAGTGACTCTAATTTCGTGTTCTGCTGCTGTGCTTTGGGAGGCCGCATCGTTGAGAATTTTTTGCTATATGTTATGCAATCTGTGTTTGATGACTGTGGTAATAAAGGGAGAGGAAAATTATAGTTTATTAAAATCGTATTAATTTTTTTGAAATTTTTTACATGGCATTCTTTTTGAGATAAGGTTATCGCTCGATCAACAAAATTGTTTATAAAGTTAGCTTTATATTGATGTGGATGGTGTGAAAAATAGTTGAGGAATTGACATGAAGCGGTGGGTCTTTGATACAAGTCTGTCTTTAAGTGATTACCTTTCCTTTTTATTAGGACGTCCAGGAAGCTAATTCCATTGGCTGATTCTTCCTCAAGAGTGAGTTTTAAATTCTGACTGTACTTATTAAAAGTGTTTACAATTGTTTGAACTTGATTAGCAGGAGCAGCAGCAATAATATCGCCTACGTATCGGAAGTAGAAAGGTAACCATTTTGGAAGGGAAGCTAAGCAGCTTTTCTCTAAATCGTCCATAACAATATCTGATAAAATGGGGGAGAATGGAGAACCCTTCGAAAAGCCGGTTTTTTTAAAAAATTTTTTATTTATATAGAATTCCTCTTTAAAATTAAAACAGGAATTACTTGCGCAAGTTCTTAATCCTTTAAGAAACTGTGTCATTGGCATTTTTACATTATCTTGGATCTGAGGCCATCTCTCTTTCATAGCAACAATAGCGAGACCAATAGGAATATTTGTAAACAATGATACGGCGTCAAGCGAAAATAGTTTATAACCTGGTGGGACTGTGACAAAATTTTTTTTATTGAGATTTTAAAGAAGCAAAAAGGAAAAATCGAGTTCGCTAAGCAGCATTTTTTGACCAATGGTTAAGGTTTTAACTACGGATGATACGAAAGAGGACCAATTCACGAAAATTTTAACACAAGAAATTAAAAAAATCAATTTTTGAAACAACGAAATGAGATGAAAAAAAGAGCTAAAAATGTTGCTATAATCATTTTATGATAGGATGCGCATTTATTCTTTTATTCGTGAAGAATACAATTCAAATTAGAAAATCAAATGTTTGGAAAAACGACACAGGATAAGAAAAGTAATTGGCAAAAATTTATTCTTCCAATAAAGGTCTACAGATTTGTTATTATTTATTATTTTAAAGGGCGTGTAATTGTTTTTTAAATCCTTAAAAATAAGATTATAAATAAAAAAAAATATGGAAAAGGACGCGAGATACAGTAATGTTTTTTAACAAATTAATTTTTTCAGGCCGCGCCCTTTTTAAAATTATTTATTGTAAAATTACATTTTTCAGGTTAGCTCAGAGAGCAATTCAGACAAAATATTTTTAATTAACGAAATAACGGCAGTTTTATTTTAAACTAAAAATCAATTCTCCTAAAAGACCCACTTTTAAACTTTTTGCCAATTTTTGTTTAATTTGTACATTGATGAGAAAGATATCTTTTGAATATGATGTTGGCTAAATATTTCTTGTGGTCAGGAGAATTTCTTTTCTTACCATCTGAATTTCTACTTTTTTCGGAAACAATGATATATACGAAAAAAGTTAAGATCGAAGTTTTTACGTCGTAAAATAATAAAGAAAATTTCCTAGACCCAAAAATAGCTTAGCTATCATGATACTGATAAAAGGCCTTCGTTCAAGTAACATAAAGTTTTCAAAAATATTTGGAAGAATTAAAAATAAAGGGTTTTACAAAAAATATTTAATTAATATTTCCAACATTTAAAATAAAAATAAAAAAGGTTTTCTCGAAAACCCTACTTTTTTTCGCTTATTTTTTGTAAAGTTCTGCAAGAAAGGCAATTTATCAGCATCAAGCTGGCTAAACTGTTTTTGAGGACAGGAGAATTTTTGTTCCTAAACATACAAGTTTTGAATTTTTTTTCGTAAACAACGCTATTTATCTCAAAAGAACCAGAAATTTTTCATAGCATTTTTTTAGGCATGCAAACTTGTATTTCAAGATTTCTTCGTACCTTTAAGTGTTTTCAAGAAAAAGTAGAATATTTGACTGTGAAAAAATAAATATCTACTGACCAAAACAATTATTTATTCAGCACAAAATTAAAAAAATATATTTCTTATTAAAGTAAAAATTTTAAAAAATTATAAAAAAATTTTAATATAAGTTTTTTGAGAAAATCCACTTTCAATTTTTTTTAGAGAAACCGCCGCTATTTCGTTAATAAGAAAACCTGTTTTTCTTTTAATTTTTTGGCTGATTGCGTAACAGGAAGATATATCGTATCAGAATCAAGAAGAAAATATCTTTCATTTGTTGAAAGTTATGGATGTTTGAAAAAAAATCGTTTTGTTTTAAAACAAAGCACTACATTTAAATACACAAAACTTATCAGATTTTTTTTGCTAATCTAAAAAATACGTATCGCCAATTTTTTTTTGTGAAAAATAATATTTTTTGCCTGCTTAGACGCAATTAAATTAACCAAATCATTGTATTAATTTCTTATTGCTATAATTTACCATTGATGTCTGTTTTACAAAGGTATGCGCTGATAACTTCGACCTTTTCAGCTTTAATTAGATTTGGAAGCTGTAAATGATATCATATTTATATTGCGTTGCATACTAATTTAAATTTCCCGCTACTAATGTTATCTCAGTCACGCCGGCCCATTCCGAGTATTAGTTCCGCATTTGGTCGGTCTGCAGCGCTAGTTCTATCCTTTCTCGCAACTGAGAGTAAACACCAGGGATATTAGAATGCTTCAATTTTCAACGTTAAATTAATTTGCGTGGCAGCCTTTGCTTGCCAATCGCATACCTTTTTGGATGTCCAAAATGTTAATTTACTCTTTCGGACTTGAGAAAATAAATAAATTGGTGCTCTCTAGGAATAGTGAGAAAAATTTAATATTCAATCACTATTATCACAATATCTCAATTTAAAAAAGGAATGTTAAAAAGGATTAGAGCTTTTTTCAATAAAAATATTGAGTAAGCAAAAAAATCGCGGCGGACATAAACCTACGTTTCAACCTAGATTCAAGGGTAGGTGTAAATCTAGGTTATCCCTGGTTTTTTCTCCTAGAAACTTAGACCAAGTCCCAGAACGGGGTCAACAAGGGAAAAGTCTGGAAAAAATGAGAGATTTTTTTCAAAATTCTGCAATGCAATAGAGTTTAGAAAATTCTGCAATATTCAATAATTTACATATCAAAAGGATCTATTTACAAATTCTTCATCTAGAGAATAAATAAAAAATGTATAGTTTTGTGATGCTAGTGCAGTGCAATAATTGAATTTATGATAAAATCATTCACCCACACTGATTACTAGCAGACATTTAAAATGAGCTTTCTTACGTTAAAATGATTTTATTATAAATTTAATTATGTAACTGCAATCAAATTACAAAACTGCACATTTTGACCTATTTAATTTAATTTTATTTATTTTCAAAATACATTATTTTTAAATAAATACCCGTAAAACGAAAATGATTGAATATTTCCGAATTTTGAAAACTGTATTTCATTAAAGATTATCCAATGAATATGTTCAATTTTTTCAGATTTTCCCTAAAATTATTTTTTGAATACCTTTATACCTATCTGTCGAGTGGTAATAGTTCAATTGTTTTTTATTTAAAGTCATAGTTTATTCATAGCCTTTATAATATTTTTTAAACACAGAATCTTTTAAAAAAATGTTATTTTTCAGATAAATTCAATTTACAGTTTAAAGTGTACAATCTTAGCTCTGAAAAAATTTAGTTTCATCAAAATACTCAAAT
Organism: Druon quercuslanigerum; assembly: GCA_010014905.2. NCBI lineage: Eukaryota > Metazoa > Arthropoda > Insecta > Hymenoptera > Cynipidae > Druon > Druon quercuslanigerum. Next base: position 25,030 of record JAAAKG020149663.1, read on the forward strand.
TCTTAACCAAAAAGACAAAATCTGAACCAAGATTATATTGTTCCCTTCAAAATAAAAGCTTTTTTAACGAAGCACATAATTTGCAACGAAGCTGATGAATTTTTATCTAAAAAAGATATATTGGTTTTAAAAAAGTTTGATTCTTAATGATAAAGATACATTTTTAAACAAAACTAACATAATTCAATTTTTAGTAAAAAAAAAAATCAAAAACGAAAAATTCAACAATTTGTGAACAGAAAAAATTGATTTTTAACAAGAGTTACACTTTGAACCAAGAAGTTGAATTTTTAATCCATAAGATAAATTTGTAACCCAAGGATTAACTTTGTTTTAAAAAAACAACTTCTTAACAACTTGAATTCTTAGCTGTTAAAAATAAATTTAAAAATAAAAATGAAATTTTTCAATTTTCCTTTAGAGAATTAATAAATTACAAAGAAAAAAGGAATTTTTTACAGAATAGTTAAATTCTGAACTTGATTTTTCAACTAAAAAGATTAATTTTCAACCCACAATAACGTTTTATAAATTTCATTTTAGAAAATATATTTGCAACTTGAAAAATAAAGAAGAGTTTTTGCAACAAAGCAGTTAAAGTGGAAATGAATTAGTTGCATTTCAAATAAAAAAGATGAGACTATAACTAAAAATGTTATATTATACATTCCATCCATAATATAAGGACATAATAAAAAACAGTTAAAGTCAATCTAAAAGAGGAATTTTCGACCAAATAGTTGAATTTTTTGATGCAAAATACATTTTTAAATGAAAAATACTATTTGTTAATTAAAAGGTTGAATTTACAACTAAGTGAGATAAATTTATTAATAGAAATTTAATTGTTGGTTTACTTTCACACCAACAAAAAGGAATTTGAAAAAACCAGTTTATTTTTCGACCAAGAATTTTTCAGCAAAGAAGAAAAAAAAACCCAAAAAGATTATTTAATTTTCAGACCGAAAAGGTGAATTTTGTACAAAACAGCTAATTTTACACAGAACTAATACACAAATTTTTAACTATAAAATTTAAATTTTTGCCAAAAAAAGATAATTTTTTAACCAAGTAGTTTATTTTTCTAGCAAAATAGTTCACTTTTTCACCCGGAAAGACGAATTTTTAAACAAAATGATTTAACTTTGAAAAAATTGTTCAAATTCGAAAAACAATTAAATTTTATACCAAATAATAAAATTTTTACCCAAGGAAATTATTTTGAAAAAAAATTACAAGAATTTACTTTTTAGTCAATAACAATTAACTTTACACTGAACATTGTGCAACATTCAATCAAAGATTATTAAACAGGAATATTTGAATTCTTATTCAAAAAATTAGTTTACTTACAAAAAAATTATTTTCATCAACTAAAAATACATATTCAACTCTGATAAATCAATTTTTCACTTTCTTTAAAAGATTTTACATATTTATCGAATTTCAACTTAAACTTTTGGATGATTATAAAATCCTGTTACCAGAAAGGGAAGTCTTAGAAAATTTGGAATTTCTGAGAGGAAGAAAAATGCCGATCACTGGATGGAAGTCTCTATGGATCTGAAAATAATTTTTTTACCTTTCAAAAATGTTTTATTATATTCGCGTTTATCAAGTAAGGATCGAATATTTCTGAACATTTCAAAAATTTATATACGATCCCTTAGAGAAAGCCAACAATGAAACCTTTGGAAGAAACCTGTACAGAAACATTTATAGGTTCTTCTACAAAAAGTCATCACGAAAACAGATGTTGCTTTTAGCTATAAAGTTAACTTCCTTTTATTCTCTTGAAGATCTATTTTACCATTGAGAGACTGAGGTAACACTGTGCAAATATTCCAATTTTGTTAAAAAATAATTTGTTTTTAACGCTGTACATTGCAAACAGTTCTTCATAAGAAAAAAGTCCAGGACGCAAAAAAGTTTTATTTTTGCTCAGCAATGACAAATTTATTTTGTAACTTTTGTTTCTAACTAAGAAATGTAATGGTTTCAAACAATTGTTTAAACAAAAATTGACGCAGGTTTCGAAAAACAACGCAAGAAATTCGTAATCAAGTGATCTTTTTTTACGTTTTGAAAAAGGGCAATCACTGGGAACTATTAATGTATACAGAAGTGTTAGTGACGACTGGATTATCCGACTTATTAGTAACAAATATATAATAAAACAAAAAAGAGGGAGAGAAGGAAAAATTAATTACTCCTAACCTTTACATATTTTCCCTGATGTTTCGAAATTAAACTCTTTTTTAAACTGTGAGAATTTTTTGTTCATTAAAAATTAAGAAATTTAAATCAGATTAAAATCAAAATTAAAAATTCTATTTAACGCCCAATAATAAAATCGATGCAAACTCCTAGAAAAACCATAATCCAATGACCAAATATAAAAAACAACGAGCAAATGAAAAAAACTCCTTTTGCAATCTGAAAATGTATGAAAAAAAATTTCGGCAAAAATAAAAAAGAGGAAAGAAAAATGAGAAAGCAACCAACCACATCCCCTTCATCTTTTCCTTCTTTCTTTTTTTTATTGCCATTATTGTCAAATTAAAATAAAAAACATTTATGATAAACAACAACAAAATAAATACATCATCAACGTTTTGACACTCATACAGCCCCCTTATAATGCCAAGAAAATTGTAAACAGATATAAATTCACAGAAACGAAAAACCGGTACTTTCTCTGTCAATCTGTTGTAAGCAAGATAGAATGAGCGGTCATAAATAATTTAAAAATAGAGAAAATAAAAGAGAAACAAAATTCAGAAAACAATGCCGTTAAATGTAATTAACCATATTAACATAACTTTTGGTTAATTTATTTAAATCGGGTTTTAAATGAATAGATTACGTTTTTTTTATAAAAAAAAATATCCAAGAATTCTCTCTTTATCTCATTACATTCTCTGAAAAATTTTAGGATGATCCCAGCCAAACTTATGGTCAACATCAACAAATTCCTCTGCATTTCTGGCAAGAACACTCTTATAACAGCATTCCGAAGGAACATCATTTTTGTGCTCCTCTAAACTAGTATTAAGAAGTCTGCACCACCTTTTTCAAAATTATCTGAAGGAACTTTGCAAAATTTCATTATCAAATCTATTTTAACTGATATACGGAAAATAGTATGAATTTTGAAATTTTTCAACATAGGTTCAATAGTTTCAGAAATTTGTCCAGAAATGAAGGAAAACCAGTACCTATTAAATAAACTATATTCCTTTAAATCTTTCTGATTTTGCTTTCTCATAATGAGAATTTTGAATCATTTTGAGAAAATGTTGAGAAAATTAAACAGAGACACTTTCAAGATGCTTCACAATTGGAGAAAGAAAGGACTTTTGGGTACAGATATAAGATAGATTGGTATCAATACTGCAGACACAATTCTTGCCGAATGTTATTTCAACTATTAATGCTCCTACTAAATTTTCAGAACGGATTTGTCGAAGGGATCTTATTTTACATTTAATAAATCTTTTTATAGACAGAAGTTTGGTACTCCCATGGGTGCAGTCATTATCCGATTTTCTCAGAAATAATTATGTTATATTTGGAAGTTTTTGCTTTCAAGATTTTTGCTTTTTTATTTTTGGTATGTCGAAGATACCTTATTATCTGTTCCTCTAGCAAAGTTTCAGATGGTCAATGATGCTTTTAACAGTTTTCATCCAAAACTTCAATTTACTCGTTAATTAGAGCAGGATAATAGAATCAGTTTTTTGGACACATAACTTATTAGGTTTAAGGATGATAATATTATTACAAATTGCAGCAATCAAAAACTAAGTAGACAGAACTCGAAGTTTGTTCCATTTTTCATTTCAGGCTGGAACTTTGAATATTGTTAGGAATATTTTTTCCCAAATCATTACCCACAATTCTCAATTAAGAAATTATTACAATTACAATTTAACAAATCAAAAACAAATAGAGTAATATTTTGCTAGCTGAAAATCAGAAAAAGTTAAAGGAATATAGTTCATTTAATATTTTGTTCTTCCATTTTTTAGTCAAATTGAATAAACTATTTAACTTATGCTAAAAAAGCTTGAAGTTCTTACTATTTTCTGTATGCGATTTAAAATGATGTCAGTGGTAAATTTGTGCAAACATCCTTTAGATAATTTTTTAAAATTTGCTGTTGTCTACGAGATCACTTGCAAGATTATAAGAGTATTCTTGCCAGACAGACAAAAGAATTTTTTGATGTAGACCATGAGTTTGACTGGGATAATGTTAAAATGTTGCATAGTTAATGTAATGAGAAAAAGAGAGAATCCATGAAAATGCTTTACATTAAAAAAGAAAAAATTTATCTATTGATTTAAAAACCTATTTGGATAAATGAAAGGAAAGGTATGCTTATATGATTAATTACATCTACCGATGTTTCATTAAGTTTGTTTTTATTGTAATTTCTCTATTCCTGATGTCATTATGACAGATATTATTATTGTGTTTATAAAATATTGACCTACTCGTTGATGTCAATTTATATCTGTTTATCATTGTTCCTGCCTTGATAAGATTTTTTTTATTGTAATTTGATAATAATAAAAATAAGAAAGGCAGAAGGAGGAAAAAAAGAAGAAAGTGGATGTGGTTGTTTGCCTTCTCATTATTCTTTGCTCTTCTTTATTATTGTCCAAAAACTTTTTTAATTTTTTCAGATTGCAATATGAGCCTTTCTTATTTTTACGTTGTGCTTCAAATTTTGTCACTGGATTCTTGTTTTTTCATAAGTTTGGATCTTTTTGATTATTACTCTTCTAATAACTAAATGTATTGATCGGAATAGATTGTTTTAGAATAAACAAAAAATATAAGTGTATTTCTCTTTTATTTACAAACTGGAAGCTTATTTATGCAATTTTCTCTTTGCAGTTGCACCAAAGGCGATTTCATCAAAGTCTTTCAACATCTGGAAAGCAACGGTGTTTCTGAGTATACACCTTGGTGTGGATTTCTCTGCGGCAGCTTGGGAGATATTCCGCAAGTCCTTTATAGTTCGAGATCCACTCTCATCCTGGAGTTGCACACTGAAGAACCACCTTCAAATACAACTGGATTTTCTGGAACATTTCAATTCATAGACAGCCGTAAGTCTCTGAAAATTATTTGCAGAAATTCGCAAACCGTATAGAATCTCACCAAAAACATCTTCTGTGTATAAATGCTGACAAGTGAAAAGTTCTTGGTACAATCAACACAGAGCAGTTAGTTATATTTGCAGAATTTTCGAGAATTTAGTGAATCAATAAAAAGTCGAGAATCATAGCAGGATCAATCAAATTAAAAAATTGATAGTTTAGTTATTCAACAACTATAGGCTACAATATTTAAGCAAATAGAGCAAAAATTTATTCGTTCATTAGCTATTAAGCTTTCATATAAGGAAATATCAATTTTTAAGTAACAAGACACACCTTAAACCTACATTATTCAGCCAGCTTGCACACGAAGTTCGAGATAAGCCTGTTGGATCTATTTACTACTTTATTAAAAGAATACAGAAGAAAATACAACATAAAATTGTCCATTTTTATTTAATTGTATTTTAAAATTAAAGTTTGTATCGCCAAACTTGATTAAATATAGCATTGTTAGTACATTACTTAAATTCAGTTTCCTCGTAATCTCTCTATGTGCAAGATCATGATTCGAGCAGCATGTATGAGTTTATTGCGAATAGCGCACCTCATAAAAGTCAGACAGAACACTTCTCCGCAGAAAGGTCGTTAAAAATTTCCCATAAACGAAACAACTATGAAAAAAGCATTCAGGAATATAGTATAAATGTAATTCGTTGGGCAAGCTCTAAAAAATGTTACCAGTTACGATCTTTGAGATCATACTAGTGGTCGATTGGTGAAAAGACACTTTCTAGATTAAAGCTAATTTTCAACACCTGCACATCAAAACAATTTCAGGGTCTTACAGAATTTGTCGATTAAATTATAAAAACATCCTTTATGTGAAAGTCTTATAAAACCAAAAACATATCAATGATAAAAAGAAATTTCCTACTTTATTTTTCTGATATATAACAATCATCGAGTTTCGACGCATAATTTAACTACGTGAATATATTAAAGCACTTTGGAAAACAAAAAATTAATTTATAGGTTTGAATTTTTTTTGTTGGAAATTATTCTTGGTGCTAGAAAATACAACCATTTTTTGTTGAAAGTTCATTTTTTTCATTCAAAAGGTTTATTATTCTGATAAAAAGCATTATATTTTAGTTGCAATTTCATTCTTTTCAATCAAAAAATTTATGTATTTGGTTTATATTTAATTATTATTTATTTAAAATTGATCTATTTTTGTATAAAATTCAACTGTTTCGTAAAGAATCGCATTTACCTTCAAAATTCACAATATTTAACATGAGCCTTTTTGTGGAAGATAAATTTTTTTCTTGAATTTTTAACTATTTTGTTAAAGATCTGTTTTTTTCATTGAAAATTAATTTTTTAAACTTAAAATTTAACTTGTTGATCCTAGGTTTTTTGACCAGATATGTAATAATTAATTTTATATGTTAATTTTTGTTTTTGTCTGCTGATCCATATCAATATTATTAAAATATTCATTAATCTTAAGATTGTGAAAAAATGTCTCTATCTCCGCTGGGATCTGAACCCAGGACCTTCAGATTTCCGTACGTCAGTTGGTAAGAG
>JAAAKG020149664.1:0-10011 GCA_010014905.2 Druon quercuslanigerum
GAACTATTCAAAAGGATGTCAGAACTCTAGAAAAAAATTCTAAAATTTCAATGTGGGGGGCCAACTTCACACGCATCTTTACTTGGGGTGATTGCTAGAGAGATTAATCAGCAACCCGGATCGGATCAGTGTTGCGGAACAAAAGTGTTCTTTACAGAAATAACACGAGAATTCTAGATCAATCTAAAAACTCTATAACCCCTTCCTCACACTACTCCCTTCCCCAACGAGTGAGTCACGCCTACCCCTCAAGCGAAACGGCTTAAGGATGTAATAATAATAATAATAATAATAATAATAATAATAATAATAATAATAATAACTAAAAAAAACTTTTAAATAGTGTCAATAGTGTGTAGAGTCCGAGGCCTGAATACAGCATTCAATCAGAAAACAAATCAAAAATTGATTAGTCACAATAATGACTTCTTGTTAAAGAAAACTCGTTTGTACTCCCCTTAGCTTTCTCGCAACAAAGAATCGAGCCAGACAAGTGTCATTCCATAAAAATAAGTCTGATGAAATTTCTGCATGTATAAGTGATATAACAATCAATAATTCATCAATAGCCGCAAATCGGGATTTGATATGCGGTGAAGGAGAAACAGAGGGATAAAATGGAAGACGGGAAGCTCGAGAGGACTGGAAGATAAGAGGTGGGAAGGGGGTCAGGGCTCAGGGGTAGAAATCCATAGAGTGCACTTAACAGTTTACAGGCACTTAGCCATACAGGCGCACTTTGAATTCGCCGGATTAGTGATAAAGGGTGGGGTTGGGGGGAGGAGGAGGTGAAAGGGGTGACTAGATATGACTATACCGGTTTGGCGATATGTGCTATGCGCCTATAGGAAGGAATCAAAGCAAACGAACGCGGGGGCGTCAGAGGTGGCGACTGGCGACTTGCGACTGTGTACTGTGTACACTCTGCATTGTACGTTGTACAAAAGGGATATATGTATACATATGGGAGAGTGAAGCAGTCTCGGCGGGACAATAGAGACAATTATTGTGTGCAGAGCCTATGGAGCCTGTGGAGACTATGGAGAGATAATGGATCAAACGCGGGGCCATTTCGGTGCGTTACGCGTCGCTCGTCGTCTGTCTCGCTTAGCAATAATCGTCCTATGCCAGTAAACCAACCGCCAATCGTATTTACGTGCACGGGAAAATTGTCAGATTTCAAGTTCCATGTTTAGTTAGGATACATGATACAATTCGGCAAACTTCAAAGGACACGTTCCTCTATTCTGGCCCTCTACGTTTATGGTCATATATACACACACACATATATATGTATATATATGTATATATGTATAAATTATGTTCGATCCTTAATTCACTTTTGGGGTTCATTATTCCTCTGCATGTGTCTCATCAGCTGCTCGAGTAAAGGGGGATGAGATTCTCAAAAAGGGAAACGCGTTATAATGGCAGGAAATAGTGTCAATATATTGGCTTAGCCTGACCCTCCTAGAAATGTCATGTGATACTGCAGCTGAACCCACCTATTTTTAAATACGAAATCTAAATGAAACTTTCCTAAACAGGTACAAAAATTTCAGCAACTGTATAACTGCATGAAGCTTTAGTTCAAGAAGATTCGATTATAATTATAGTAATTTTCAGTTACCGAATAAGCTCAAAATTTCAAGTGATTAAAAAATGTTTAGGGTTAATACACTTTAATATAAAGTATCTTGTCCATATTTATCCTAATCCATCTAGCCAAGAGGACGTCACCTGCCTTGAACAGCGGAATTGCCATTCAATTGAAACCTGTATTAATTATTAATTCACACAGCTTCTGATCACTTTTTTACGGTATCATTTTTTTCGTGTCCTTTTTTTAATATAACAACTTATTGTAATCCCTGAAACTGGCCCTAATATGATACTTTCGTTTTTACACCTGCAGTCCTAATTCAACTTTTCACACGGAAAAATTAGTTCGGGTCGCTGAATACGAATCCGGAGTCTAAAAATTAGAGCACGTCAGTGTTCTGACATATCCTCAAAAAACCTCATAAATCATTTTTTTCGAGTCCGGGGGTCAGAACATGTTTATTATATGTTTTTCGGGTCGCTGAATACCAATCCGAAGTCCAAAAAACCCCAGTATGTTAGGGTTTCAAAATAACCTTCGAAAAACCTCGTAATCTAAGCTATTAAAGCTTTAATTTTTTGACTTTAGCCGAAAAGTAAACTAAAATCATATCACAGGCTCACTCCGTTGCCCGCCGTCACCGAGAGGAGGTCCCTCGATGCCAGACCCCCGGACTAGGAAAAAAAGTTTGATGAGGTTTTTTGAGGTTATGTCAAAACCGTGACTATAAGCGAATTAATCTATTCCTATTTATCCTATTATATATCCTATATTATATCCTATTTAGTTAAAAATTTCATTACTTAGTTAAAAAATATAACTATTTTGTTAAAAATGCATATATTTTATAAAGATTCATTTGATTGGCTGACAATTTAACTATTTGATGGAAAATTTGTGACATTTTTTTAGAAATTAATTTTGATTAAAAATTTAACTATTCAATTATTGGTCATATTTTTTAGCTGAAAAGTAAAGTACTGAATAGATGAAACTTTACATTAGATTTTGAACTCTTTTCTTAAAAATATTTGACTTTTGGTTGAAGATTCATCAAACCATTCTTCATTTTAGATGAAAATTCATTCCTTTATTTGAACATTCTTTTTTGTTGAAAATTTATATTTTTGGTTAAAAATTCAATTATGTCGCAGAAAATTAAACTGCTTATTTACAAAAGTAACTATTTTGGTTGGAAAGGCGGTTTTTTTTTTGTTAACTTTTTTTTAATCGGAATATTAAAGTATTCCACTTTTGGTTGAAAATTTATCCTTCATAAGATGCAAATTAAACCATGTTGAGAATTGAACTTATTTTGTTTAAAATTATAGGTTTTTAGTTGAATTAAACTGTTGAAAAACAGCTGAACTTTCAGTTATAAAAATTAATTTTCAACAAAAAGAAAAGGACTTTGAACAATGCTGTTAAATTTCCAAACCCAAAAACACGACCTAATTGTCGACCATAAAAGACGAATATGAAACAAATACATTATTTTTCATGATAAAAAGATCAATTTAGAACCTAAAATAGAATAGTTAAATTTTCAGTTATAAAAATTAATTTTCAAACAAAAAAATGAATTTAATTAAATTTGCAACCTAAAAGCACGAATTTTCAAAATGATTAGTAGAATCTTAAAAACAAAAGTGAAATTTTCAACTAAAAAATTACTTTTTAATAAAAATATTGAATTTCTTACAAAAAAGATTAATTTTTCACAGAACACAACAATTAAATTTTCAACTAAATTTGGAATACTTAAATAAAACTTTATCAAAAAGATCTCTTTCAAATGGCAGCATTTATATACCTCTCGACATATTGAATTTTCTACTTAATTAGAAATAGTTGAAGATTAAATTTCTCAAAGCTCTGTAGGGTGGTTTTTCTACAAATTTTTTATTTTTTATTTTCAATGTCATTTTTCACGAACAGAACAAAAAGTACGCGTCCTATCAAGAAGTGGTTGTTAACGAAATTGTAGATATTTTTGGGATCAAAATTTTTGTTAATTTATCTTTTTTCGTATCCTGTATAGTTTGACCACAAAATGGAATTTTTTATTATTTTTTTAGCAACCATAATTTGAACTTTCGATTTTCTACTAGAATCCAAAAATTTGTTACGAAAATATTGTAGGGCTTTTGAGAAAGTCCTTTCTTATAGGACCTAAAAAAACAGTGTGCTAAAGATTGATTCGATTCGTTCATTTTTTCAAAATTTATCGTGTTTACGGATGCCCGGACGGACAGACGGACAGACGCCATCGTAAAAACTTGATTTTCGGAATCAGGGGGTCTCGAAACGTGGGGATCCGTTAAAAAACTGTGATGTCAAATTTCGGACAATTCTAATACTTTCTCAATCATAAATTATGAAAATATAAATGCATTTATAAATATATTATTTCTGACAATTACTGTACAATTATAGTTTGTCATAATTGATCAAACCTCTTAATACGTGGATTTTGTATTAGACACATAGAAATGTTTTGTCCATTTATGTATATGTACGTATTCTCAAAAGATTTTACTTGATACCTTATAGGATATGTTTCGCCATTGTGATATAGGATTTCTTGTTATTGTCATAAAACGAAAATAATTTTTTGCACAAATTTTCAAAATCCAAATATCACAACAAGAGAACATTGTTGTCACATTAAACTTTATAAATAAATATTTATCATAAGTTTCGTTAGCCTCCAACAAAACCACATCGTAGCATTGATAATTATGAGAACCTCTGAGTCACGTGACACCAATTTGAATAAGTGTTTTCCTGGCTTCCACAAAATTCAGGATTCACTTTGAGTTTAGATTAAAATGATGTATTAAAAATTATATTATCTAACATTGTGAAAGAACCCTATTCTCTAATTGATAATTGTGAAGAGAAATGTTGAGTTTTAACTCGATTCAGATAATGTTGAGGGTTCTGAATAAAATTTACAAAAACGTGTTTTTTCTTATGGGAAATACTTTTTAAACTTCAAACACAAAAACATCAACTATATCGACTACTTTTACATAAAACGAGAAACATCTTGAATCTGGTATATACAACAACGTTTTATGATCTTCCTTGCTACCTAAAATAGTAAACAATAAAAAAATTTCTACCATGTTTGCTTCTTATTTTTAAGATAAGGTTATGTTTTAAATCTCTTGTTCGAAAGACGTGTCTTTATACTCGTGCTGGATGGTTTTCATTAATTTTCATATCTCTTATTTTATTAATTAATCTTTTGTTTCAGATGAACAGGATTATCAAAAAATGAACGAAGACATAAAGACGATTAAAGATTAATCAGTCCTGCGAAATGGCCGCCTTTGACTTCAAATTTCTTCGACTTATTTCTATCCAATCCACCAGAAAAAAAATCGGATTTGGATTTAACTTCATCTAAACGTGTATATTCTAAGCAAGCAACGAATGCTACAAAACATACTTTTTATACAACATCAAAAGCCAAGATTGTTAGATTCACACGAAAATAGTAAGGAACATCGTGAGAATATAACGAAGTATGTATTAAGAAGTAGTTTACTGAGTGGCGTAGATAAAATTTTGAAACAGTAGTACGCAGAAGAAAGTGAATATTGGAAGAAAGTTTTAAGTCAAATAGTTAGTGTAATTAAATTTCTTGGAACTAGAGGTTTGCCATTTAGAGGAAATAATGAAACCATTGGTTCGGTTTACAACGGAAATTATTTGGATCTATTAGAATTTCTTGCAGAATATGATGTTTTGAAAAAACACATTAAAAATTATAGACACAAAGAATGAGGGAACATATCCTACCTTCCGAAAAATATATGTAATGAATTCATTGATTTGATTTACAAGCATTGTTTAGAACAGATAGTTTCCGAAGTGAAGTTATGTAAACTTTATGGAATAAGTGTGGGCTCTACTCGTGATGTGCTGCATATATATCGATCAACTTACATGATATAAAGATTTTGGAAACCAAAATCAACCACTCTTCGACCGACAATGTATCAGAATGTTGTAGAATTTTTTTTTTGTCTTGGGGTCACAGCAAATTAAAAACAAATCAGTGCTGTCCTTCTAACTCCTATTTCTTAAAAAAAAATGAACTTCACACGACGTTTCGGCAACACTGCGTGCATTTTTCATAATACCTAAATGAATGTTAGATTAGTTTTTAAGAGAAATCCAAAAAAAAAAAACATTTTTGGCGTCCATATACATGTCAATTCAGTATCAAGTTAAAATACGTTGTTATAAGTTTAGAATATAATTCTCAATTAATACTTCTACACTTATAACAACGTATTTTAAGTTGACACTGAATAGACATGTATGGACTCCAAAAATGGATTGTTTGGTTTCACTTAAAAACTAATTTAACGAAGCTTATTATATTCATTTAGATATTATGAAAAAGGCACGCAGTGATGCCGAAATGTCGTGTGAAGTTTATGTTTTTTTAAAATAAATAGGAGTTATAATGTCAGCTCTGATTTTTTTTTAATTTGCTGTGGCCGATAGCCAAAGAAAACAAATGCTACAACATTCAACTTACATTCATTCTAAGGTATATCCTCGAGAAACTGGTGAACCTATGTAGAAAGATTTTTGGAATTTATTACAATTAAAAGTCATTACGCGTTACCGTTACCAAAAACAAAACTTGTCTGGTCAAACAATAGTGCAAACCCTCTAATTGTATATGTAGTCATGTATATCACTCAAATGATACACAACAACTCATTAAATATTTCTGATTACCATATATCAATGCCACAATCTCAAGAAGAGTAAATACTTCTCTAATCAGAATTAACCTTGAAAAACGGTTTTTAATGCTATTTGCCGAGAAAAGGCTATCAGCTCTACGTAGCAGAAGTAGAGCGATTAGGAAAGTATCTATTACGAAACAATGAGGAAGAATGCAAAAAGAAAGAAGATATCAGTTGCCCAAAGGACAAGGTTCGTGGTAATTTACAAGTCAAGTCAAGTCAGGCCGAGGCAGGCAGGCAGGCAGGCAGGCAGGCAGATTGTGATTAATTATCTGTTAGAGTCGTTTAAAACAAGGGCGATGGGCGTGATAAGTCTTTGACATCAAAATGAAAGGTCGCGGGGATGCTTGGCTCTTTGATCGTGCCGAGCACGTGGTATCAAACGGGACAAGAGAACCAACCCGACTATCAACCAACCCAACCAACCAACCAACCCAACCCAACCAACGAACCACCCCCGGCTGCTGAGCTGAGCTGCTGAACTGTGCTTGCTCCATCAGCCACTCCATTGGGGAATCCCCTACGTGCGGTAAGGAGTGAGAAAATCACATGTTCCACGCAAGGTTTCATTCTCAAAGGGAAATAACCATCTATATAGACATCGAGTATTATAGATAGATAGACTATGAATGAACCATTGAATATGATGGGTCCCGAGTCTATGAAAGCGGAAATCATTGTTTTAATTCGAGAGAGCATATGCACAGCTTGCTTCGATTCAACGCTTCCGTCCCCTCTTAGTCTCATCGAATCATCCACAAATTACCTAGATGGAAAAAAGTTATAGTTGCAAAGAGAAATATACAGAAAAATCCTATCAATATGATTAAAATGAAGACAAGAGAATGAAAGACTTCACTTCGGAAAATGCAATCTAAACTGGGGAAATAGGGTGACTTTTCACGAATACGGTAATGTTAAAAAAATATAAATGGAAACTTAATATACATGTGAGAAAAGTTATTTGCATATATACCGTGCATTAATTTTAATATACCATCATGTTGTAAAATTAACATATATGTATATTAAAGACGGTAAAACAGAGTTCGTGAAAACACCAAGTTCTTTGATGCCTTCAAATATTGTTAAATAAAAAAAGAGTATTAACCTCGCTACGAATGTTAGAATTTTAACGTGATCGCAAAGATGCTTGGGGGTTAAGTTTCTTAATCATTTTCTTATTTGAACTTTTCCACTAATACCCCAGTGAAATTTATGTTTATTTATGAAAAAATGTTATGTTTTATTATTTTTAGTTGAAAATTACTGCCGAAATTGTTTTTAATGCGGGTAAGTGCTGATATCCGTCTTTTTAATTTTATTATACATAGTCACCTAATGGCGATTATGTATACTGAGGTTTTAAATTTAGTATACAAATGTATATTAAATATATAATAAAATTGCTGATAAATGTTAACAGCGAGAGAAAGAATTTCTTCCAAACACAAACAAAAAGTGCCAATCCAAGACAAAAAGAAGAATTATTAGAAGACAGTCGAATTTTAAACCAAGAACTGTTCTACCAAAAAAGGTTAATTTTCGACTAAAAAATTACCTCTAAATTAATACTTTAATTTTTAAACAAATAGCTCAATTTTTTACCTAAAAACTAAAAAGATTAATTTTCAATCAAATATTTGAATTTTCACCACGCGATATTTCTATCCAAAAAGACAAATTTCTGAAAAAATATGACTTTTAAACAAAGTATATGAATTTTCAAGAAAATAGTTTAATTCAAACTAAATCCTTGAATTTTCAACCTACAATCTACAAAGATTATATTGGAACCAAATAGTTGAATTTTCACACAAAAATTAATTATCAACTAAATAGTTGAGCTTTCAATCAAAATGAACAAATTTTCCTACAAAAGAGTTGAATTTTTAACCCATTGATCGAATTTTCAACCTACGAGGATGAAATTTTAACAAAATGGTCGAATTTTCAAGCAAAAAAGATTCTCTACAAAAAAAAATGAATATTCAGAAAAACAGTTAAGTTTTCGACCAAAAAAGATGACTTTAACAAAATTATTCAGTTTTTACAAAAATAATTAAATTTTTGATTGAAAAAGATACATTTTCAACCAAACAGTTGGATTTTCAAATAAAAAATATAAATTTTTAAGCAAAAACAGTAATTCTTCAACAAAACAAAAAGCGAATTTTCAACAAAAGAAACGTATTTTCAACAAAAGAAACGTATTTTCAACTAAATTTATAAATTTTCAACATTATTCATAAATCTTTAACAAACACAAGTTAATTTTTAACCAAGGAGTAGTTAAATCTTCAAAAACAAAATATGGATTCTTAACGAAAAATTAGGCCAAAAAGATGAATTTTCTACAAAACAGTTTAATTTTCAACTAAACAGTTAAATTTTTTAATAAAAACGATCGACTAAAAAACAAAAGTAATATATAAAAATTTTTTAGTTTAATTAATTTTCAACCAAACATATAAATTTTTTACTAATAAAATTAAATTTGATCAAAGTAATCCAAACTTCCAACAAGTTGTTGAATTTTCAATGAAGAAGCCTGATTTTCTACCGCAAAAATGACGAATTTTTAATAAAATACACGAAATGAATTTCCTACAAACTACCTGAACTTTTAACCAAGTAATTTAATTTTCAACTAAAAAGATGAATATTCAATGAAAAACTTAATACTTATGGAGTTCAATTTCCAGTTAGAAAAATTAATTTTCAACAAAAAATAAAAAACGAATTATAGACAAAGAAAGTATAAATAACAAAATATTTGAATTTTTTAGTCACTAATAATTAAATTTTCGACCGAATAGTAGAATGAAAAAATGAACTAGGAACCGAAAATATAGCAGCATACTATTCAATTAAAAATAATGAACTTTCCACACAAAATAATGGGATATTTCTATAACATCTAACTAAGTAAACATTTCTATAAAAAAATACAAATTTTTATCAACGCACAGTCGAATTTTCGAGGAAAGAAGATGACCTTTAAATATAATAGTTTAATTTTCAATTAACTAATTTAAACTGAAAACCCTAATCCAAATCGTAATTAATAATATGGAACAATTAAATTGAATTGAACAATAAATCAATTTAATTGTTAACCACAGCCAACTTAATTAGGCTCAACCTAACTTTAAATTTACAAAAAAAAATCAAATTCCACCACAAACATCTACGGTGAAAAAATCTACCAAGTAATTTGTGAAAATAACATTGGTCAAATAATTCAGAAAAAATATTCGTAATAAATTCTTAATAAATATAATAGAGGCAAGTTGTATATTGTCTAAAATAGCTACCTAAAATCTGTTCAAAAAATTTCGATAGAGTTTGAATGATGGCAATCCGAATCAGCACACTTACCTGTAACAAAAAATAAAATTGATTAGTTAAACATTTAGACAAATTATCTTAAAACTATTTACAAAATTTTGTTGATGTAATTAGTATTCTAAAGAGCTTTGAGAATTTAATGAGCATTTAAGCATTTTGAATTAGATTTAAAAAAATCGTATTTTCTATCTTCATTAATTATAATTACATTATTTAAATTTCCCGGGAAAATGTATCGCTTTAAATTGAAAAGAGCGCTAAATTTAAATAATAAAATAAGTC
>JAAAKG020149665.1:0-10011 GCA_010014905.2 Druon quercuslanigerum
CGCCAGTAATCTGCCATTTTCGCATCGCTCAAGAGGCGGCGAAAGTCGAATTTTCGTTGCGCGTATTATGAAAAATATCCAATCAAGAAAGTAATTTTGTATGCTTGAAAATTAATTTTTTAAATTTAATTTTTAATTTAATTTTTTTTTATACAAAAATTTTTTAAATTTAATTCTTTTAAATTTCTTTGGCTAAAAGTTAAATTTTTTGTCAGAAAAAAATTTAATTGAAAATTCAACAATTTGTTTAAATTTTAATTTAATTTGTGAGGAGATTTATCTTTGTTAGTAAAAAATAATATTCTTGGCGAAAAATTAATTTTTTATTTAAATTGAACTACTTGATTAAAAGTTAAACTGCTTTGTTGAAAATTAATTTTTTTGTTCAATGATTTATCATTTTGGATAAAAATTTATCTTTTTGGTTAAAAATTTAACAATTGTATTTTTTTGTTAAAGATTCATTACATTGTTTGAAGATTTGATTATTTTGTAAAAAAAATTTTTTTAACGGAAAATCTTAATAGCCATAAGGTTGAAAAATGTAATTATTAATAATTACTAATTATTATTAATAATTTATGTCGTAATTGATTCTAAGAAAATTCTCTTGGCTTAAAATTTTACTGCTTGGTTGAAAGTTAAACTAATTTGTTATAAAATATTTTATTATTTGACAATCAATTTCTTTTAATGAAAATGGAATTTTTTAATTCAATTCAATTTAAATTTTTTAAAGCATTTATGCAATTAATCTATTTCATTTTTGATCAAAAATTGGTTGTTTTTAGTTTGAAATTCAACTATTCGTTCGAAAATTAATTTTATTTTGAAGTTAAAAATCAATTTTTTTTAAACTTGTCTTTTTGGGTTTGAAATTCTATAATTAAAAAAAATGGAACCAATTAGTTGAATAAATGTCTTTTTGAATAAAAAACTAATACTTTTTTATTTTAAATCAAAACGTCTAAAAAAATCCGTATGCGACTTTTTTTATGTTTGTTTCTTTTTTTTTAAATTAAAATTCAAGTCTTTTTGTGGAAATTTATTTAGCTACTATTTTTTTAAAAAGTCATCTCTTGTTTTAAATTTAAATACTTTGTTAAAAATCTGTTTGTTATTAAAGTGAATTATTTATTGTTTGAAAATTATAATAAAAATGATTAAGTTATTATTAAATTCAAGTTACTTGATGCTTATGATTTATTATTTACGATAAAATGAACATGTTGCAATTAGTTTTTTAATTTATGAGAACGGAAAATACAGTGTAGTATTTCGAAAGTCAGCGAAAGCTTTACAATGGGTTGCTCATGCCCATTAATGCCCAGAGCGACTATCAATTGAGAATTTTATGAGTTACAGATTGCAGTTGCAATAAACTAAACTGCTGCTACAATTACCATTAAAAAACTTTAACGCTGCCGGCCAACTGTATTTTGTATTATAGTCATTGAGAAAACAATATTTATTTTTTTATTTCAATAATTAATTTTTAGGTCAGTTATTAATTATTTGACAAAGCATATTTTTAATATTAATTTTTTTCTGAAAAAAGATTTTTGCTTCGCTGGGAATCGAACCACAGAACTTCCGATTGCCGGTCGGGTGCTTTTCCATTAAGCTACTAGAGAGTTTGAAAGAAGAATACTTTTTTAGAAAGACACGCATTATTTTGCCAGGTTTTATAAGTCAAATTTTTAATGGAATCTGTATTATCCACAGAGAATAACTGAAATTCTTAACATATTTTCAGACTAGACGGAGCTATATAATTAAACATTTTTAAATTATATTACTTCATTTCAAGAAATCTGTATTTTCATCAGAGTATAAAATAAGTTTCTAACGTCTTTGTAGACTAGATGGAGTTATGTAATAAAAGAAATTTTAATTAAAATTTTTTATTTCCAGGAATCTGTTTTACCATCAGAGAATAACGGAAATTCTACAGGCCTTTTCAGACTAGATGGAGATGCATAATTAAAAAAAGTTTTAAATTACATTGTTTTAAAAGAAAATGTAATTTATGAATTATTTCATTTATTCATTATTTATTAATTAATTAATTAAACAGAACTTCCGAATGCCGGTCGGGTGCTTTTTCTTCAAGCTACTAGAGAGATCGAAAGAAGAAAACTTTTTCAAAAATACACGCATTATTTACCAGGTGTTATAAGTCAAATTTTCAATAGAATCTGTATTATTGACAGAGAATAACAGAAATTCTTAATATTTTTTCAGACTAGATGGAACTATAGAATTAAACATTTTTATATTAAGTTGTTTCATTTCAAGAATTCTGTATTTTCATCAGAGTATAGCAGAAATTCTTAACGTCTTTCTAGACTAGATAGAGCTATGTAATAAAAAAAAATTTTATAAAATTTTTTCATTTTCAGGAATTTATTTTCCCATGAGAGAATAACGGAAATTCTAAACGCCTTTTCAGACTAGATGGAGATGCATAATTAAACATTTTTAAAATTACATTTTTTTAAAAGAAAATTTAATTTATGAATTATTTCATTTATTCATTATTTATTAATTAATTAAACAGAACTTCCGATTGCCGGTCGGTTGTATTATTGACAAAGAATAACAGAAATTCTTAACATTTTTTCAGACTAGATGGAGCTATATAGTTTCACATTTTTAAATTAAATTGTTTCATTTCAAGAAATCTGTATTTTCATCTGAGTATAACAGAAATTCTAAACGTCTTTACAGACTAGATGGAGTTATGTAAAAAAAGAAACATTAATTAAAATTTTTTATTTCCAGGAATCTCTTTTACCATCAGAGAATAACGGAAATTCTAAACGCCTTTTCAGACTAGATGGAGATCCATAATTAAACATTTTTAAAAATACATTTAAAAAAAATTAATTTTTGAATTATTTAATTTGTTCATTATTAATTAATTAATTAATTAGACAGAACTTCCAATTTTTGGTCGGTTGCTTTTCCCTTAAGCTACTAGAGAGATCGAAAGAAGAATACTTTTTCAGAAATACACACATTATTTTGCCAGGTGTTATAAGTCAAATTTTTAATGAAATCTGCATTATCCACAGAGAATAACACAAATTCTTAACATCTTTTCAGACTAGATGAAGTTATGTAATTAAAAAATCTTAAATATTATTGCTTCATTTTAAGAAATCTGTATTTTCATCAGAGTATAAAATAAGTTTCCAACATGTTTGTAGACTGGATGGAGTTATGTCAAAAAAGAAATTTTAATTAAAATTTGTTATTTCCAGGAATCTGTTTTACCATCAGAGAATAACGGAAATTCTAAACTAGATAGAGATGTATAATTGAAAATTTAAAAATTAAATATTTTTAAAAGAAAATTTAATTTATTAATTATTTAATTTATTCATTATTTATTAATTAATTAAACATAACTTCCGATACCAGTCGGGTGCTTTTTCCTTAAGCTACTAGAGAGATCGAAAGAAGAATACTTTTTCAAAAATACACGCATTATTTACCAGGTGTTATAAGTCAAATTTTCAATAGAATCTGTATTATCGACAGAGAATAACAGAAATTCTTAACGTCTTTCTAAACTAAATGGAGCTATGTGATAAAAAAATTTTTAATTTAATTTTTTTATTTCAAGGAATCTGTATTATCATCTGAGAATAACGGAAATTCTAAACGTCTTTACAGACTAGATAGAGAAGTAACATTGAACATTTTAAAAATTAAATATTTTAAAATAAAAATTTAATTAATTAATTAATTATTAATTAATTGTCGGTTGGGTGCTTTTCCCTTAAGCTGCTAGAGAGATCGAAAGAAGAATACTTTTTCAGAAATACAAGCATTATTCTGACAGTTGTTATAAGTCAAAATTTTAATGAAATCTGTATTATCCACAGAGGATAACATAAATTATTAGCGTCTTTCTAGACTAAATGGAGCTATGCAATAAAAAAGTTTTTAAATAAATGTTTTCATTTCAAGGAATCTGTATTACCCTCAGAGAGTAACGTAAATTCTAAACGCCTTTTCAGACTAGATGGAGATCCATAATTAAACATTTTTAAAATTACATAGAAAAAAAATTAATTTATGACTTATTTAATTTGTTCATTATTACTTAATTAATTAATTAGACAGAACTTCCAATTGTTGGTCGGTTGCTTTTCCCTTAAGTTACTAGAGAGATCGAAAGAAGAATACTTTTTCAGAAATACACGCATTATTTTGCCAGGTGTTATAAGTCAAATTTTTAATGAAATCTGCATTATCCACAGAGAATAATACAAATTCTTAACATCTTTTCAGACTACTTGGAGCTGCCTAATTAAAAATTTTTTAATTGAATTGTTTAATTTCAAGAAATCTGTATTACCATAAGAGAATAACGGAAATTCGGACGTCTTTTCAGACTAGATAGAAATGTATAATTAAACATTTTTAAAATAAAATTTGTTGAAAAAAATTAATTTATTAATAACTCATTCATTAATTAATTAAACAGAACTTCCGATTGCCGGTTGGGTGCTTTTCCTTTAAGCTACTAGAGAGATCGAAAGAAGAATACTTTTTCAGAAATACAATGTGTTATGAGTCAAATTTTTAATGGAATCTGTATTATCCACAGAGAATAACACAAATTCTTAACATCTTTTCAGACTACTTGGAGCTGCATAATTAAAATTTTTTTAATTAAATTGTTTAATTTCAAGAAATCTGTATTACCATAAGAGAATAACGGAAATTCGGAAGTCTTCTCAGACTAGATAGAAATGTATAATTAAACATTTTTAAAATAAAATTTGTTGAAAAAAAAATTTATTTATTTATTAACTCGCCAGGTGCTTTTCCCTTAAGCTACTAGAGAGATCGAGAGATCGTTTTGATTTAATTTTTTCATTTCAAGGAATCTGTATTATAATCAGAGAATATCAGACATTCTTAACGTCTTTTCAGACTAGATAGAGATGTATAATTAAACATTTTTAAAATTAAATTTTTTGAAACGAAAATTTAATTTTAAAAGTTTTTAATTATATAGCTACATCTAATCTGAAAGGACGTTAACAAATTCTGTTTTTCTCTGATGATAATGCAGATCCCTAAAAAAAATTGTTATAATTTCATCGATAATAGCATCCACAGGATAAAATGCAATAAAACATAGGGAAAATGACATTTTTCACTACAATAAAAAAAAAGAATTTTCTTCAAAATATATAAATTTTTAGATAAAAAAGATCAAGCCTCAAGGAAAGAGACGAAATTTGAAACAAAAAAATGAATTTTTAACAAAATAAATCAGCTTTTAAGCAGGCTGTTAAATTTTTAATGAAAAGCGGTGAACATTTTAACTAGAAATTTATTTTTTCTAAGAAAAAGGTGAATTTTTAAAGCAATACGATTACTTTTTTAAAAAAGAGCTGAATTTCTAACGAAGGAAAAAGTACAATCAAGAATAAAAAAAACCAACCAAGTAGTTGGATTTTTAATCAAAAAGGATGAAGTTTAAAAAAAACTGTTGAACTTTCAAAAGAACAACTCAATTTTATATTGCATAATAAAATTTTTAACTAAAAATATGAATTCTCAAAAATAAATATAATATCTGACTTTTCAAGAAGAAAAAAATTCACTTTCAAAAAAAAAAGTGACTTGGATTTTATGTAAAAAGATGAATAATAAAAAGAAATTTTATAGTTCATATTTCAAAAAATAAATATTTCAATTTTAAATAAAAAACTAAAAATGATAAATTTTCAACCAAAAATCTAATAAGTAAAATTCTCGAAAAAAAGAATTTATTTTTAACCAAAAAAAAACGGATTTTTAACACGAAATTTGAAATTTTAACCTGAGATTGTGAACTTTCAGATAAGAAAAGAGATTTCCAATTCTATTCTCAAATTTTTCAGCCAAAAATAAGAATCTTCAACGAAAAAGTTAGTTTTTAACAAAATAGTTGAATTATCAACCTAAAACAGAGTAAATAAATTTTCAGTAAAAATGTAACTTTCAACAACAAAATTAAATTTTTAATCCAATAGATGAATCTTGGACCACGAAAATGAATTTTAAAACCCAGAATTTTATTTTTAACCAGAAGATTAATTTTCTACAACAGAAAATGAATGTTCAGAGTAAAAAGATGAATTTTTAAAAAAGGAGTTGAATTTTCAAATAAAACAAATATTCATTCATGAATGACAAAAAATCGACAGAATTGTTGAATTTTCAAACCAAAAAGATGAATCTTCAAAAAAAGTTCATTTTAAGAAAATAGTTGAATTATCAAGCAAAATAGCATAGTTAAATTTTCAGAAAAAATAGTAATTTGGAGTGACATAAACTAATTTTTGTCGCAAAAAAGTATTTTTCCGTGGAAAATAATAATTTTCAATATAAGATTTAATGTTTCAGCTTGTTTTGAACTAAAAAATAAATGTTATACCAATAAGTTGAATTTTTAACCCAAAAAATGCAGTCTCTAACCAGATGAATTTTTCAGCAAAAGAGACAAACTTTTATCAAAAAGATGAATTTTTAATAAAAAAAAAAAATTTTTAGTCAAGAATTGATTTACTAAAAAAAGTTCATAATCAACTAAACAGTTGAATTTTTGACAGAATAATTAAGATTTTAACTAAAATATAAAAATTTTAAGTAAAAAAAGACTAATTGTCAACAAAAATATAATTTTAGACTTTTCAACCAAGAATAATTTACTTTTAGTAAGAAGTAGTTGCATTTTATTGAATTCAATGAAAAAAGAAGAATCGTCAATCAAAAAATAAAAAGAAACTTTCAAATTATTTAAATTTTAAAGCAAAAGGGAATTTAAAACATAAATAAATAAAAAAAAGAATTTTAATCAAAAGCCTTGAATTTTTAATCAAGAAAAATATCCAATAATTTCATCCGGGAAGTTAATTTTGAAAAAAATAGACAAATTTTTAACCAAAAAGTTAAGTTTCAACTAAATATTGTAATTTAAAAAAAGAAATTTATTTGAAAAAAGGAATCGTTACATTTTCAACGAAAAAGTAGTTTACAGTAAAAAAAAGTAATTCACAAAAAAAAAAAATTTAGACCAAAAAGAAGAATTTTGAAGAAAGAAAAATGTCCAATGAAGAAAGAAAAAAAACATCCAAATTATGTAATTTTCCTTGAAATTTTTAAGCTCAAAAGACAAATTTTCACCAAAGAAGTCAAATTTCAAATACAGTAAAAAAATATTAACTAAAAAAATTAAGTTTCAAAATACTGTAATTTTAATTAAAACACAATTGAATTCAACCAAAAAAGAAGAATCGTCATTAAAAAAATAAGAAAAATCTTTCAAATTATTTAAATTTTGAAGAAAAAAGGAATTTTAAACATTAATAAATTAAAAAAAAAGACTTCTGATTAAAAGCCTTGAATTTTCAATCAAGAAAAATATACGATCAAGAAAGTAAGAAATGCATCGAAATTGTTGATTTTCATTGGAATGTCCAAGATGTAAAAACAAATTTTTATCCGAGAAGTTAATTTTGAAAAAATAGACAAATTTTTAACCAAAAAGTTAAGTTTTAACTAAATATTGTAATTTAAGAAAAGAAACTTTTATTGATAAACGGAGTCGTTACATTTTCAACGGCAAAAGTAGTTTACAGTGAAAAAAAGTAATTTACAAAAAAAAAATTTTTTGACCAAAAATAAGAATTTTGAAGAAATAAAAATGTCCAATGCAGAAAGAAAAAAAGCATCCAAATTTTGTGATTTTTCTCGGAATTTTTAAGCTGAATAGACAAATCTTCACCAGAGAATTCAATTTTCAAATACAGTAAAGAAATTATTAACTAATGAAATTCAGTTTCAAAATATTGTAATTTTAATTTAAAAACAATTAAATTCAACCAAAAAGTTATTTTTCAACTAAATAGTGTAATTTTTGAAAAAAATAAACTTTTATTGAAAAATGACATTCATTTTTCACATTTTTCAGCGAAAAAAGTAATTTACAGTAAAAAAACGTAATTTACAACATATGTAAACTTTTAAACCAAAAAGAAGAATTTTCAAGAAAGAAAAATGCCCAATGAGGACAGAAAAAAATGCATCCAAATTTTGTAATTTTCCTGGGATTTTTTAAGCTGAAAAGACAAATTTTCCACCATAGAAGTGAATTTTCAAATAAAGTAAAAAAATTTTAACTAAAAAAATCCAGTTCCAATTTTAAAAACAACAGTTACATTTTCGAACAGAAAGGATCAACTTTTTAAGAAGATTAATTTTTAACCAAAAGTTACAAATTTTTCAACCAAAACGGATATATCTTCAAAAATTCAAAGAAAATATTTTTGCTTTAATGAAAAGCTTTAATGATAATTTTCTTCATTAGAAATTTCTTCATTTCACTTATTTATTCACTTCATTTTGCACTCTTATTTTCATCTCTTATCAAAGCTAGCATGAGACTGCAGAGTTTCCAGAAGTCGCTGTAAGTTTTCTTGAGGTCAATCAGCACTCAGAGAAAATGCAGTCTTGCAAAACGAAATTTAATTTTATAAATTCTCCCAAAGATCTTAAAAGCCAGTCTACAAAAAATTAGAAGATTTTTTCAAAGATCCTTGGTTTAATCTAGAAAATAATAAAATTCCTTTTTGCACCAGCGCACTTTCTCTGAGTGGTGATTGACCCGATGAAACGCATTGACGTCTGGAAACTTTGGACAGTCTCATACCAGGTTTAACAGGAGAGGAAAATGAGAGTGCAAAAATGAAAGGAATGAAGAAGTGTAGAGTGGAAGAAGAATTAACGGACAGATGGTGAAGAGATAATGTCCAGCCTTTAGCGATTCAGGCCCCTAACGATCCCAGAAACAACTATTTGTTCGAGGCGATGCGCAAACGTAAATTACTGACAATCGACTCGAGGGAGGTAGAAAAGAACCAATAAGAACTAAATAAGAACTGCCAAGAACCCGAGGTGGTCAGTAAGTGCTTGTCTCTTCGGCACGTCCATTATCTCAAAGAGCCGACTCATTGTCCAAGTGCCTTCCGGCTACTCGATCCGGATACGTTTCATCGACCGGAAATCGCACCGAAGGCGATATCTTTCGCAAAAGTTCCATTTTGTACGTCAGGCCTGAGAAATGCCAGGAAATTTCGTTGAGACGACTCTAATCGCAGATGTGAGTTTTCCCTCTCCACTCTCCACTCTCCACTTTCCACTCACCACTCACCGCTCACCACTCTCCACTCACCACTCTCCACTTTCCACTCACCACTCTCCACTATCCGCTCACCATTCACCACTCACCACTCACCACTCTCCACTCTCGACTCCTCACTGCCACTTTCCACTTCCAATTCTACTTTGCAAAAGTAACTACCTGACCACTCTAGAATGAGCAGAGAAAAGTGATGGTGAAAATTTATCATCTGGAATTTGACTCAATTTCTCCTTGCTGGACCGGCTTAGCCAGCAAGAAAAGATTCTAGAAATTTAGAATGAAACGAGCCAAGTTCTCTCGAGTAATTAGAGAAGTGGTGGTGGAAATGGATGTGAGTTTTCCACCTCCACTCTCCATTTCACATTCTACTTAACGAAAGTAACTGCTCGACCACTCTCCGGTGAGCAGAGATAAGTGGTGTTGGAAGACAACATCTGGACTCACTCGAGCAAGGCTAAATTCCAAATTTTTTTTTTGAAATTACCCAAACCGATGATGTGAGTTTTCTACCTTCACTCTCCATTTCACATTCTACTTCGCGAGAGTAACTGCTTGACCACTCTCCGGTGAGCAGAGATAAGTGGTGTTGGAATACAACATCTCGAATCTGTCGAGGGAGACTAAATTCCAAATTTTTTTTATCGAAATTGCCCAAACCGCAGATGTGAGTTTTCCACCTCCACTCTCCATTTCACATTCGACTTCGCGATAGTAACTGCTCGACCACTCTCCGGTGAGCAGAGATAAGAAATGTTAGCTGTCAACGTTTGTATTCTAATTTTTAACGTTAAATTCCAAAT
>JAAAKG020149666.1:0-10011 GCA_010014905.2 Druon quercuslanigerum
CTCCATATTTCCATACTTCATTTGGAATCTCATCTATGCCTGGTGCCTTACCATCCTTCATTATTCCTAATACCTTGTCTATTTCCTTCGTTGTTATATTCTCTTCCTCATCTCTTTCTCTACCATATTTTCCTCCCTTCCTAACTTTTCTCTCTATTCTTCCTAGCCAATACAAAAAATATGTTTTCCATTCTATCATTTCAATATCTTGGTTTACTCTTTTTCTTCTTCTTCTTTCTGTACTTACTGCATTCCATACCTTTTCTTCCATCCTAGCCTTCTCCGCTTCTTCCACAAACCTTTTATTCTCTTCCTCTTTCTTTTGATCACATAACTCAGAATACTCTTTCTTTTTCTCATATATTCTTCCCAATTACGTTTTTCTTTTCTCCACTTTCTTAATTCATTTCTGGCCTTCTTCTTTTTCTCTTTACACTCCTCATCTCATCCACTTCTATCCACATTTTTCTCTGCTATTTTGATATTTCTAACCATTTCTCTAAACTTTTCTTTTCCTTGCCTTGACAAATCCCATTTACCTACACTCTTTGTCATTGCCCTTTTTTGAGGTATATTACTATTATTTTTTTCTCCCTCTGATGTCACTATGAATAGAAAGAGATCTGAATCAATATATTCACCTACCTCTAATTTCATGACCTCTCTTATCTCATCACCCACTATCACATAATCAATTACTGTTCCCCTTCCTCCTTCTGACCGTGTATAATCTCCTTTTTCATCTTCCTCTGTACTTCCATTTAAGATAAACCATTCCAACTCCTCCAAGCTCTTTAACAACATCTTTCTCTTCCCATTCAGTACTTTATCTTTTGCTTTTCTTTCTCCCTCTTCTCCCCATTCCCTTTCTCATCTATCTCATGTTCTAGCGTTGAAATCCCCACCTATTATAAGTCTAATATGTTCTTTATTTTCTTTCATCATTTCTTTTAACTCCTCGGCTTTCTCCTGCATATCTTCGTTCACATACACCCCCACTATCTTCCACTTATCTCCTCCCATCTTTACTTCATCTACTATTAATGCTTCATTTTGCTCTTTTCTCTCTTTCTTATTTTTCCTTGTTATACAATAATTTCTTACTCTCATCACCATTCATCCCGTTGCTCTGCCCTTTTTATTCTTCCTGTTTGCCTTTTAAGTTTGCTATTTGTAACCTATTGGTAATCTTCCCCTCACTCTTTCCCGTCCCTTTTCATCTAGCCACGTCTCCATCATTATTACAACATCCCATTGTGTCAAATTTCTCATAAATTCCCTATCCTTTCTCTCCAATCCTGATATATTCCAGTAAAATATCCTCCATTCTTCCATAAATACGTTTTTTGTCTCTTTTTGCCTCTTACAATTGCTTATTTTCCTACCTCCGGTTACTTCCTCTTCCAGTTTCCCTGCCTCTCATTTCTTACTAACTCTTCCCTTTCTTTATCCCGAATCCCACTATACTTCGTCTATCTGTATCCTCTGAAATTTAACCAATTTTTATCTTCTCTTTTTTCTTTCCTCTTCCGCTATTTTCCTTAACTTGTATTGCATCCTCCTTTCTACCTATGACAAATCATACTCTATTCTCTTCGAGCTTTAATATAACATCCTCTTGTTTGCCATTACTTCCCTCTTATCTTCATATTACTTTAGTTTCACTAGTACCATTCTCTCCCCTCTTCGTTCTTCTATTCCTATACTTCGCACTTTCTCTATCTCTACTTTTGCATTAATCCTTTTTAGTACTTCTTCCACTCCCTCCTAAATCTTCTTCTCCTCTAATCTTATACTCTTTTTTACGACGTTTCTTTTTCTTTCTCCCCTCTCTTTTTTTTCAATTCTTTGTTCTATTTTCCTCAGTTTTTTCTTCTCCGCATTCCCATTCACGCCCCACCAAGATCCCGGTTCGAGGTTTCTATCTTTCTAATCCTACCTTGCATCTCCTGTACCTTTCTATTATTATTCTCCTGCTTCTCTGGCTTTTGCTCAAATGACTGCATCCTCTTTTCTAACTTTTCCCTAACTTCTTCCCATTTCTTCATTTCTTTCCTAAATTCAGCCATTTCCCTCCTAATTTCTTTCCTTAATTACATCATCAATTTTCATAAAAAGTTGATTTTTTAACCAATTTTAAACAAACGGATAAATCTCGGAAAAAAAATGAATTTTCTTATACTAAACATATTTTCCCTGCACAAAAATTTTTCTACATAATAAATTTACTACACATAATTTAGGATAGTTATATTTTTCCTACAGAGAATTGAATATTGTTTAATTCTTTAAAAATTTTTCTACACAAAGTGTTTCCTACACGATATTTTTTATACGCAGAAGATTTCCTGCACATTATTTAAGACTGTTAGATTTTTCGTACACAAACCTTTTTCTACACAATTTTTTCTACACAATTTTTTCTACACAAAATTTCATACTGTTATATTCTTCCAGCACAACATTCTTTCTACACAGAAGATTTTCAACATTGATTTATGTACTATTGTTACTTTTTAGCAATTTCCGTGGTCTTTTTCATTCAAATCATTAATAATGGACAATTTAAATATTAACCATGAATTTTCAATTAATTTTTAATTGTTGAAACAAATGTATATTATTTGAACAATTATTCATTCCCAAAAAATGTAAAAAAATAATCGTATTTTCTGATTGAAATGTAATTTTTGTCATTGTTTGGAGTAGTACATTATTCTAAAAACATTATGTCATTATTTAAAAATTATTTACTGTGTATTTTTAAAATTGCTGAAAATTGAGCTAAAAAAATATCAATTTTCTTTTTAAAATAAAAGGCATTGAACAATATAAAATTTTGTGTATGAAATATTCTCTGTCGAAAAAATATTTTGTAGGAAAAATATAACAGTATTAAACTCTGCGCAAGAAAAATTTTGTGTAGAAAAAGTTTTGTGAAGGAAGAATGTAACAGGATCAAATTATGTGTAGGAAATATTGTGTGTTTGTGTAGGATCCTCTTTTTATAAATAATATTTCATGTAGAATGTAGAAAAATATTGGACATAATATATTCTGAGAAAATATTTTGTGTAGGAAAAAATAAGAGTATTAAGCAATACTAAATTCTGTGTAGGTAAACTTCTATGCAGACAAAATTTTGTGTACAATATTAAATTCTGTGTAGGAAACATTTTGTCTAGGAAACATTTTGTGTAGGAAAAATATAACAGTATTAAATAACAATCATGTGTAGGAAAAATTTTGTGTAGAAAATATTTAGTGTAGGAACAAAATAAATTATTACACGCTATTAAATTCTGTGTAGGAAATACTCTGTGTAGACAAGATTTTGCGTAGGAAAATTATAACAGTACCAAATCCTGTGTAGGAAAATTTTGGCGTAGATAAAGTGTTGTGCAGGAAAAATGTGATTAGTATACTTGTTCACTATTACTAATACTAATACAATGTACATTTTCTTTTAAACTCATACTTCCGTGATAATTTTTTTAGAATCTGTTTGGCGACGATTCAGTTCCAAAGTTCACGCTCCAGTCGAAATTAGGATTTACATGCTCGAAGTTCCAGACCATGTAGCTGAAACTTTACGTCTTCCATTACATTTTTGCGAGTTGGGACTGGATGATGCTCGCGAGTACATCATTAGTGCAATCCTAAACGGATGTTTGTATCCATTTCAAGTTCCTATTCCAAATTCCGAAAAAGAGCCTGAATATCAGAGAGTCAAATTACATTTGCGTTCAAGGACTGTTGATAACGTTGTTCCAATAACGCCGCATGATCCTTTGAATGATGTATTTGGGCTAAGATTCGATTCAGCAAACAGGTTACCTGGCATATTTGTATAATACTTCCAACTATGTGTATAAAGCAAATAAGGATTATTTTTCACCCGCCATCGTGGCCGTGCGGTCGTACAGACCGCACCATGATTTCAGTGTATGGGTTTCTCCCCTTAAAAGTAGGTAAATAATGAAATCTTTGATACTGATTTAATTTAATCTAAGCATATATCATACGTTTTTAATGAAATACCTTTGCCAGTTTAATAAATATCAGTAATTCACTTTTTTCTTTCTTAGATTTTACTTATGTAATTTTCCAGCAGATATGTCAACAATTGAAAAATATAAACGGCGCTAAGGTACCTTTATTGTACGATGTGTGGTTACGAAAAAAATATGTGAAAAATGCTCTTTATTAATTTTTGATAATAAATAAAATAAGCTGTTTGTTAACCAAATTATTAGTTCACACAATTTTTTGGAATATTTAAAAATATTTTTAAAAGTTAAAAGATATTTTTAATTTATTCATAAGGTAATGTTACAAATTGAACCATCAATACATTTTCCAGAAATCTTAGATGAATCGAAATTAGGACAAAATAGTCCCTGAATACTGAAAAATGTCGGATGCACGCTAACTTAAGAAGTGCATCATTAATAATATTTTGATGGAATAATTATTATTTTATAGGAAAACTGTGAAAATTCTAAAAAAAATTAAAACCATAAAATGAAAATATATAAATTTATGTCGAAAAGTTACTAACTAATTGCAGAACGCATCTGAATGGCCAAAAAATTGAATTTTTGCTACTATGATGCCTATGAAATCAATTATCTGCCTTATTCTAAAATAAGATCTTCTGGTTCGCACCGCTGAGAAACAAACTAGAAAACTTTTGATTTCTAGCCAAGTGCTTTTTCCTTAAGCTAGTAGAAAAATCGATATAATAATCATTTTTAAAAATACGCGAATTATTTTGCCAGGTGTTACAAATCAAAATTTTCAATAATTCTGTATTTTCATCACAGAATAACAGAATTTTTTTCCGTTCATTTTCTGAAAAATGATCTTCTCTTTCGCTCTTTTACAGAATTTTTTAAACGAAAACACGCATTATTTCTGTAGTTATTACAGGTCAACTTTTGCAAGTAATCTCTATCATCTTCCCAGAGTAACATCAATTTTTGACACCTTTTCATACTAGATAAAGATATGATTAAAAAATTTCTAATATTAAATTTTGTTTAGAAAAATATCTTTTTCTCTCTGCTCAAAAACAAAACGAAGAATATCGGATTGCCAGTTACGTTCCTTTTCCTGAATCTACTACAAAAATTGAATTAAATTTTAAATTTTAATTAAATTAAAGTGTTAATAGTTAAGGCTTTCGATGAATCTTTATTATCATCAGAGCATAACGGAAATTCTTGAAGTATTTTCAGACTAAATGCACCTATAAACTAAACATTGTGAACATTAATTTTTTCCGAAAAATAAACTTCTTCGCTCCGTCGGGAAACGAACCATAGAGCTTCCAATTACTAGTTGAGTGTTTTTCATTTAAGATATTATATAGATCAAAAGCAAAATCCTTTTTCAGAAATAAACGAGTTATTTTGCCAGGTGAATAGTTAAGACTTGCGAGGAATCTGTATTATCATGAGGGCATTACAGAAATTCGTAACGTATTTTCAGACTAGATGCAGCTATGACATAAACATTGTAAAACTTATTTTTTTTTTTTTTAAATAGACTTCTCCTTCGGCTTCTTTCGGGAAAAACTATAGGACTTTCAATTGCTGTTGGGGTGCTGCTCCCTTAAGCTGCTAGAGAGATCAAGAGGGGAATCCTGTTATAGAAATAGAAACACTATTTTTATTCGTCGGGAAACCTTTCTTCCTATTACCAACCGCGCGCTTTTCCCTTAAGCTACTGGAGAGATCAAATAGGGAATCCTTTTACAGGATAACACGCATTATTTTTCCAGGTGATCCAAGTTGAAATTTTAAAGAAATGTGCATTATTGTCAGAGAATAAGAAAAATTTTTTACTTTTTTTCAGACAAGATGCAGCTACAAATTAAATTTTTCTCTCTTAAAAGATCTTCTTCACTCTGCTGAGAAACGACCAAAAGATCTTCAGTTTTCCAATTGGGTGATTTTCCCTTAAGCTACTGAAAAGATTTAAAAACTAATGCTTTTTTAGAAATTGTTAATGTCTTTTCAGCTTAGATAAAGCTATGAATTAAACATTTTTTTCAATTAAATTAAAAAGGAAGATCTTCTTCTTCGCTTTGATGAGAAACGAACCAAAAAACTTCCGATTGTCAGTCAGTTTCTTTTCCCTTAAGCTACTAGAAACATCAAAAAAAGAATCATTACCTAAGTTCAATATTATTATCATTAGATTATTATATTATTATATTATTATTATATTGGTTAAAATTATTGTCAAAGAAGAAAGGGAATTCTTAACATGTTTGCAGATTACATGGAGCTATGAATATAACATTTTTCAAATTAAAAGTTTTTTATCTTAAATACTGTCAAGGCCTAAAAGCAGAAATAAAACTTAACTCACAATGTCGTAATTAGGAATATCAATCATTCCAATTTCTGACACTTCTTGAATACATATTACGTCTGATTTTTATAAAAACAATGTTCTTTCATTCCATGAAGAAGCTATTAGTGAATCACTAGAAATTTTCCATACGTCTATTTTTTTTGATTGTCAACATCTTTAGATCTATAATTGAAAAATGTTGATAAGATAAGATAAAGGCTCTTATGACAAGTTTTTTATAATCTGATTTTAATAAGTTCAACATAATGAGGGCTGTGGTGGCTATTTTCTGTATCACTTTAGTGATTCTTACTAATTTTGTTGGTAAATATAAATATATCTATATTTTAAAGTATATTTAGAATCGTAGCATATTTTTCCTTAAATTCGAAAATTACTTTTCTTCTAATGAACTGTGGTTCATAGACTTTATTTAATTAATCAATTAATTCGATTAGAGAAGGTTGATCCGCTAAGGAGTCGTAAAAAATTACTAAGCCAAACGACACATGTACGAATCCTTTTGCAGCAATCTAATTTCTTAGTAAAGAATAATTAAATTTATTTTCAAACTTTATATAATAGTAAAGAAAAATTTGCATAAATGTAATATATAGAAAGCAGAAAAGCAAAGTTGTTAAAAAGATTACGTCACATCGAGCAACCAGGTTTATTGACAAACTCGAAAAAGAACAGAATGAGAAAGAAATCATTCAAAAAAATTTCGTTTAAAGATAAACAAATTATATAGATTAATTAAACCTTCTTTATTCTCTTGTTTAAAAAATATATAAAAATAAAATTGCTGAAAAAAGATCTACTATCGTCACTAGACTGGGAGTCGAACCACGGAACTTCGAAATGCTGGTCGAGTGCTTTTCCATCAAGCTTTCAGAGAGACCGAAAAAGAAATTTTTTAAAAATATATTCTATCACAAGCCAGGTGTTAAATTTTTGATAAAAGTTAGTTAACGAAATTGGTATTGTCATCAGAGATGGTTACCAACAATCAGTGCAGATATTATTCCACAATACGTGATAAAAGAAATCAACCTACCGATCAAGTTAATTCTTTGAATGACTGAAGATTCTTAAGGTTAATTTTAAACAACATGGAAAATGAATGCAACAATTTTATTAATTTAATTTTTGTTTGAAAAAATATCTACTGCCGTCGCTCCACTGTAAATCGAACCACAAAAATTCTGGTTTTCTAATCGGGTGCTTTCCCATTAAGCTTTTAGAGAGATCAAAAGAAGAATCATATTTTAGAAATATACGCTAATTCGAGCCCAGTGTTACATTTGTGATAACAGTAACTGAAAGGAATCGGTATTATCATTTATTATTAAAATTCAATTTTTTTCTGAAAAAGATCTACTCTCTTCGCTCGGTTTTCAATTGAACCACAGAACTTCCCATTACTAGTCTCGTATTCTGCCAATAGGGAGATCAAGATCTTAATTTGACCATTATAGTAATGCTACCAACGACCGACTAAAAACCACTACTCTTTCTCCTTGACATGATTCCCCCCGGGACCGCTTTCGCATTACTCCAGGGGGTGCCTTTTCTTTAGCCGTGCCTCGGTATTCTGCTCTTATGCCAACATGGTCTTCTCCTAGCTATCTGGACTTCTAATTGGACCAGCTTAGCAAACGATGTTGAACGCCAAGCAACTGCTTGTACCCGAACGATAGTCTGTCTGTGGCTTATCTCTCTTTGCGGCACAGAGGTAGCACTGCGGTGTGCTTTCGCATGATGCAGCTTAATGCCTCTCTTTTCCGCATCGCCAGCACGATTTGGTCCTATCTGGATCCTCACATTTCGCTGCCACGTGGCCGAAGTCTAGACAGCAGTAGCATCCTGTGACCTCCATCTTTTTTCTTACATGGCAGGACTCCCACCCCACCTTCAGGTATCCCGCGTGCACCAGCCTTGCAGCTAGCTTCTCTGACTGCTCTACGAAAGCCTCCAGATTGCCTCAGAAAGGCCTTTTCGTGAAGATCACCTTCTCATCTCCGACAACTTGGTTTTCAAAGTAGCGTCTCACGGCCGCTTTGGCCTCTTCTGCGTCAGCCGTTTTGTCGAGGTCTGGGACCTCGACCTCAGTGCGGGGGATGAGCATGCGCACGCTACCCCCTTCGCCAACCGCCTCCTTTACGGTAGCCGAGAACTCCACTTTGCCCTTCGTTGTAGGCGCCAGTTCCACCACGACCTCGCTATTTCTTTTTTACCTAAACCCCTTAATTTTGACGCTAACGGTGTCAGGCTTTACCTCCTTCTTGAGGTCCTTTAAAACTTTGGCATAGCTCAATCCGTCGGCCGGTTTGATAAGAACCGCCTCGGGTCGAGCTCTTCTTCGCGTCTTCCTCTGCTTCCTCGTATCGCTGGATGCAGGTTCCTCTTCTCTTGCCATCTTCTTCGGAGTCGAGATCGCAGGCGCTAAAGCGTTGCGAGTTCTCGGCTTCTTACGTGTTTACTTGGATGAACAAGCCGCCATGGGAACCAGGGTAGTCTCCCTCTCTCGCTTTCTATCGCGGGGAGAGGAATCCACCACGGCTTCGTCTGTTTGGGTGCCACTTTGGTTTGTCCTCTTCTTCGGTTTTCATAGAGTGCTCGCGCAATTCGTTCATCAGATGCTCCGCTCGTGTCAGTCCTTCCCTATTTGGAAGCCACATATTCTTCTTCTCCCTGCTAAAATCCACTATTTCTTTTATGGTGTCATTCAGCTTTTTGAAGAGATGATATGTCTCGGTAAGTTTGACATTCATTTCTGCTATGTCCCTCTTATTGACTGATACCTCTCTAATATTGTCCTCCTCAGTGACGTCTAATGGACATCCTAACTCCTCGCAGACGCTCCTGTCAAAGTATGTATAATTCCCCCCAAAATCCTTGTAACCGGCACTGACCACCAGGGCCGGAACCCGATCGGAATCAGTGGGGAGATTGCTACTCCCTTGGAGTATGCTGTTTTTAATATACTCACTCATCATTGGTTTTCATTCGGGGTTCCTTCCCTTTAAGCATTTTCTGTTTTTAAAGACTTAATTCGATTGATAAGATGATTTATATTTTCACGGTGGTGAGAAAGATATCTACAATAACCAATCGTAACTATCTCAGATAATAATACAGATTTCTTTAAAAAAATTAAAGTTATAAATTAAAGCTTGTGAGTGATATAGAGTTTATCATTCTTTACAAAAAAAAAATTAATTGTTTTACATTTTTGTAATTTTATTTTAAATGTGACAATGGAAAAAGAAAATCATTAAAATATTTAGTGGAACATAATTCTTTGCACTGTTTTTTAAAATTTTTCTGTTTTAGTCTCGAAATTTAGGGACGACTCAAAAATCCCGAAAAATAAAATTCCCGACACAGTAAAATTCCCAAATAATAAAATTCGTCAATAATATAATTGCCCAAAATTAAACATACCAAATTGGAAAATTTCCTAGTGAAAATTGCCGAAATATAAAATACCGTAATTGTTTTAATTAAAAATAGCAATTATTTTAAATGCATTAATTCTGGATGAAGATTTTTTCAATGTGCATATTATTTAAGAAAATACAAAAGGTGTTCGCAAAAATCGAATTTCAAATTTATATATATATATATATATATATATATATATAT
>JAAAKG020149668.1:0-10010 GCA_010014905.2 Druon quercuslanigerum
TCAGCGTGTCAAAATACGTAGGTATACGCAGTTTCATGGGTTTTGGAGGTACACCCTAATCGGAAGTTTATCCAAACTAAATTCAATAATCCAATGACCAAATTTGCACAACTAAATAAAATTTTGCTATTGAAATTTCCAAAAAGATAAATAGTACTTAGAAATAGTAGTAAGGGGTTTTGGTTGGTTGCCTTCTCATTTTTCTTCTTCTTTTTATTTTTATCCACGTAAGAAATTTTTTCTTTTTTAGAAGAAAAAATTGTTGTTCTTTATCTTTTTACGAATTTGAATGGGAATATTTTATGGTGGTTGTCCAAATTTTAGCTGAGTATAATATTGCACCAAATTATTAAAGCTACTCCAGTGGGTTGAGTAAATTATACCTAACAATTTTTAATAAGATGTCGTATAAACTTGAACATTTACTCTTTAATTTTTTAATTTTTCAGACAAATAACATATCTTTGGAATCGTCATATTTCGCAAATTTCTATAATAATATTTATAAATTACCAAGTGCTAACTTAAAAAAATGTTATATTTGGAAATCAAGTCCTAATTAGCCACAACAGATTCCTTCTGACCAGGCTCGGCAGTTCGAGCAGATGACAGTTCCGCCCCATCTACCTGTGTACCGTTCCCCCACTACCACTACAGTTCCCCCTCACACCGTCGAGCTGCTTCCGCCGATCCTTGTCAGCGGGGGGCCTTTGTTCCTAATAAGGCAAAGTAAGAAATTATTTAATGCCAAATTTTAGCTTCTGGAATTTCCCAAATTATGGTAAGACTGAAACTATTCATCCTTTTGCAAAGTGCAAAATTAATAAAGGACAATTTTGAGAAATGCGTTTGTCTAAGCAATAAACAAAATTTATGATGTTTCAATACTGGAAAATTTTCCATAAAATTGTACATCAAATTGAACATAAAAATGAATACTAATTCTTTAATTGTCAACTTTATGAGTCAAACAACATATCGTTGAAATCGTTATAATTCGTAGATTTCCAATATCATATTTGTAATTTACTAATTGGGAGATTAAAAAAATTTTACATTCTATATTTTAGGTCTCCCCGCTGACCAAGCTCAGTGGCTTGTAAATTTTGAATTATGTGGGGATTTAACATGACAGAATGCTTTTTAGGCTATTAACACAATCGCCGCAACTCCCTTACAAGGTCTCCATGCCTCTCTTTCTTTTCATTCTTCTTGGCAATGATGTTTTTGTCAGCTGGTGTTGAAAACTCCATAACGAACATAGTTCGCTTCTCGAAGTTAAGGAGAACTGTGTCAGAACTTAAGTGTGCAACAGAAACACTTGTCGAGAATATAAAGTTCCAATATATGCGGCACTTCTTATTCTCGACAATTGACTCTATTTCCCTAGCAGCGTTTAGCGGAGCGATATTAAGGTTAATGCCGTAAGACTGACAGAGATGGTAGTAAAGCGCTCTTAGTGCCGCATTGTGCCTTTGGATGTAGGTCGTTCCCATATGAGTTGGACAAGTAGATAGTATGTGTCCTAGATGCTCGGGGTGTGTATGGCACTATGACACTTAATAAATGCTGAAGCTCGCCGGTGTGAGGGTAAGCCGCGTCGTGGGGGGAGGGTACACAGGTAGCTGGGGCGGACTTGACCATCGCCCGGCAGTTTGGCTGCGTGAGAAACCGTGTAGTAAGGGGACCGTTCCCAGGTAGTTGAGGTGGAATTGTCATCTGCTCGTTTTTCTGCTTAGAACACGACGTATAGTATACTACATCGAAATTTTCAATAGGACGCTTTCTTTCGCTAGAAACGTGCCAGATTAAGACCTTGATTTACTTGTCTAGTAGATTACACAAATTATACAGAGACTTGACTTCTAACGAAGAATTTCTCATTAATGGAACAGATTTTACCTTATTCAGCGATCCTTTGTTAGCACCTAACTATGCTCGAAATTATTACAGTCCTCATTGTGACTGAGGCTGGAGTTTCAGAGCTTGCGTCTCGAAGTACTACTACTACATTTCTCCCATCCAGTCCTTCCAATTCAGTCTGGAGTCGAGAAGACGTCAAGCGTCGCGACGCAAAGTCGTCACTAAGAGATACTTGCTGGAAATCTAGCTGGGCACTCTAGATTCTCTTTCTATGCATAATCACTCCTCTTTTAACAAAGCGGAATTTATAGAGTTCTTCCTTTAGTGAAATAGAAATTGCCTTCTCGGATATCTGCAGTGAAGAATGACAGATGGGGAAAATCGCTTTGTTATTGTGATATTTCTTCATTTCAACGTAAGAATAGCTTTCAATTAGACAAAGGATAATTAATTAGTTGCAGTCCTTAATATCTATTTATTTATTTAGAATGGAACGGAAGTTTCCAATGCGTCCCTCATTGTTTAACTGTAACGCGTTAGCAGAAAAGTTACTTTTTTAGTCACGGTAACGGTCACGCGATATTTTAAAAGAAGGGTAACGGTAACGGTAACGCTCCTTGCCAGTCGTTACTTCATGAAATGTTTGACTGCGTTTAGCATTACATTAAATGCTTTAATGTCAAGAAAACCAATCAGATGATGTATTTTCTAACTTCCTTGAACACATTTCCTTACCTAAAAGAATTATTCATCCGGCACGATACGAGATTATCTTTTTTGTTAATTTGGGTAAATACCGGCCAGAATTTTGCTTCAATCGAAACAAAAATAAACCCATAAAAAGTTATACTTAGAGCTGCTGCAAGCCCCATATGAAGTTTAAAACGTATTTCCTTCAAGAAAAAAAGACATTAGCAATTACACAATTGCTGCCTTCCTGACCTTCTTCAATATGATTCACGCAGAAAATTTGAAGCATATTTTAAATCTCTGTTTTAGCGCATAAAAATATATTAGTAAAAAAAAGATTTTTTAAAATATAGTTTTCTCTATGTTTATTTACGATTTCTTTAATAAATGATACGGAAAAGAAAACTAACGATAGAAAAATACTGAAATTTCTAACACTTATCTAGGAGAAGATGGTTATAAACAATATTAAATTGTTCAAATAATTTTTTTGTTAACTTGTATTAATTATTTTCATAAATTATTATTACAATAATTATTAAAGCCGGGAGTTTATAGGTGTACACCGTAAGAAAATTAATAAAATAATTAAAAATTGTTTAAACAATTTATATAAATATCTAATTATCATTATCAAATGCTGTCTTATGTACCAGAAATAATTTTCAATTAAAAGATCGGAAAAAGTTATAATTGGTGTCGAAATCTCGCAAAACCCATTTTTCCATTTTCTAAATTAATTTCTTTTTCATTCCCAATAATGTGAATTAAAATAAATTCACTAAAATTGACAAAACATTAATTTTTTATCTGTCGCTTGAAAATTCCATGCAAGGTTAAAAAAATTACTTTTGATTTATTTCCCAATCATTAATTATCATAAATATTAAATTTGAATATCTATATCATTTAAAATGCGCGCGCTAATAGTAACCAATCGGGGTGCCGGCGCGGCGTGACGCAAGCGCAGTTCAGAAAGCTCCCAAAATTGGGAGCACTTCTCTAAACTGCTGGCAGAAATCTTAAAGTGCATAATATTTTGTAAAGAAGATTTTTTAATTGGTATTAGATTCGATGATATTTATTTTTGTTCTGTCGAGGAAACAACATAAAAAATGAAATTTTTATCTAAATAATGCTTCCTAATTAAAACATGAATTTTCAATCCAAAACTAGAAATTTCCTACCAAAAAAACCAATGTTCAACAACGCAATTAAATTTTTTAACAAACAAGTTGAATTTTAAACAAAATAGTTACATTTTGAATAAAATAGTTGAAATTAAATTTAAAAAAAAGAATGTTTCATCGATTCCTTTAATTTTTAACAAAAAACTACAATTTTAATCAAGAAAAAAGAATTGTGGACAACAGAATACGATTATTTAAAAGGAAAAATTGACATCTTAAACAAAAAAGATTTTTCTGTCGAGAAAAAAAATTCTATCAAATTCTTAAGTTTTCAGGCAAAAAAAAAACAAAATTTTTTAGAATAAAGTTGAATTTTAAACCCAAAAATAAAACTTCAACCAAAAATTTAATTTTAAACGAAATAATTTAATTTCTAACCAAAAAGGCAAATTTTTCACTAAATACTTGAGTTTTTAATAAAAAAAAACTTTTTTTGAAGAAGATATTTGACTTTTGAATTCACCTTGAATAAAAAATCGTTCTTGGTTAAAAATTCATCTCTGTTTGTAAAATTAAACTGTTTTTTTATTTAAACTTTAAACCTTTGTTTGGTACCTTCAGTTGGTTGAAAGTAGAACTACATTGCTAAAAATTAATTTTCTGGTTAGCGATTTATGATTTTAGTAGAAAATCCACCTTTTCTGTTGAAATTATAATTATTTTGTTAAAAATTTATTTTTTGATAAAAAATTTAGCTGTGTTGCTGACAATTCGTCCTTCCGGATTGAAAAGTCAACTGTCTTCTAAAAAATTCATCTACTTAACCTAAAAAATTATACTATTTGGTTTAAAACGCAATTCTATCAAATTGTTGAGTTTTCTAGAAAAAAAAATAATTTTCTACAATAAGGTTGAATTTTAAAACCAAAAATTGAAGTTTTACAAAAAGTTTAATTTCCAACGAAACAATTCAATTTTTAACCAAATAGGTAACATTTTCACTAAATACTTGATTTTTTAATAAAAAAGACGTTTTTTAAAAGAGATATTTGAATTTTGAATTCCAAAATTGAAATTGCTAAACAAAAGCTTCATTTCTCATTATTAAGAAAAATAAAATTATAGCGAAAAACTACTTTTTCACTCAAAAATATTAATTTTTAATCCGAAGGTATACATTTTATGTATCTAGATAGACAAATGTTCAACAAAGTAGTTGAGTTTTCAACGAAATAATTCATATTTTTAAGAAAGCACTTTCATTTTCAACTGAATACCTAATTTTTGAAGCAAACAAAACCCGATTTTTTATAAGACAATTGAACTTTTAAACAAAAAATGACATA
Organism: Druon quercuslanigerum; assembly: GCA_010014905.2. NCBI lineage: Eukaryota > Metazoa > Arthropoda > Insecta > Hymenoptera > Cynipidae > Druon > Druon quercuslanigerum. Next base: position 5,030 of record JAAAKG020149668.1, read on the forward strand.
AGAGTGAAATTATTTTCCAAAAAGACTAAGTCTTAACAAAATACATCAACTTTGAGCAAATTAGTTGAATATTCGATAAAAAAGTCGAACTTTGAACCAATGAAATAAGTGTTTAACGAATTAGTTAAATTTTTAAACTAAGAAAGATCATTTTCGAACAAAAAATTCATTATTGAAATTTGTATTACAAAAACTTAATTTTTAACAAAATAACTAATTTTACCGAGCATTTTCTACAAGACAGGTGATTTTTCAACCAAATAGTTAAATTTTCTATTAAATAGTAAAATTCTCTACTAAATTGTTGAATTTTTTAGTTAACAAGACGGGTTTTCTACAAAACAGACCAATTTTCCACACCAAAATATAAATTTGCAAAGGAACGTTCATTAAAAAAATTATAATAATAATGTTCAACCTAGAAAGGTAGAAACAAGTACGAAATGAAAACTGATAAAAATTTCACTGGTTTCTTTGATTCATCTATCTCTTGTCTTTAAAAGTTTCTCAGGATTAATTCTCTTAATTTTATCGAAAATATAGTTTAGGTTTTTTTATTAGAAGCTTTATTCGGTACGAGTTGAATAAATTGATTACAAGTATGGCTTTGGTATAAAAGTAACTTTGTCCTTCTAGAATGCCACAACAAACAAGTGCTATTTAACAAACAACTTTTTTTATAAATAATCATGTTCACACTTTTTGCTAAAATAAGAAAATAAAATTATTAATAATTTTTTGTTTATGGTTTGATAACAATGACGGTCATAGTTTCATAATTAATTCGAAACAGTTTGAAATTCGTACAACTTTATAACATATTTAAATAATAAAATTAATGAAAAGGACAACAATTTATAGATGTTTAAAAATGTTTTTGAACCAGTATTATCTAAATTGAATATTTTTATTTTTAATTGTAATTTGTCGCTATATAAAATGATTGGGAAAGCTTACATTCTGAATATTCACTTCGTACCAAAGTAGTATTATCTGATTATCTAATTATCTGATTTTTAACTTAAATGTTGAGAATTTAATTAAGTTGTATGATTTTGGTTCTTTTTAGCAGAAAATTGAGTTCTCAAACTGAAAATTAAATTAATATACTTTTTGCTAAAAAATTATCGTTTTTGCTAGAAAATTACCTATTCAGTTTTTGACTAAAATTTATTTTATTAGTATTAGTCTAACTATTTTGATAAAAATTCTTTCTTTCTGTTGAAGATTAATTTTTTTAATAGAAAATCTATTATTTCATTTATTGAAATGAATTTTGTTTCTAAAAAAGATCTACTCTCTTTGCTCCACTGGGAGTCGGACCAGATAGCTATACTCATTTACAGTAGAGCAAAAAAAAAAAATCATTTTTCGACAAAAAATTAATTTTAAATTTAAAAAAAAATTTTTTTTTGTCTAATCTAAAAAATATGTATTTTTTTTTATTCGGAAAGTTAACTTGATCGATTGGTCGCCTGTTATTTTCACGGTGGTCAAAAATATATATTCAGGGGTTGATGGTAACTATCTCTGATGATAGAACAGATTCCTTTAAATTGAATTTTTGTTGAAAATTTAACATTTTTATTTGAAAATTTAACTAGATTATTTTTCTTTGAGAATTTATCTCTACTTGTTGAGAATTGAACTACTTGGTTAAAAGTTAAACTGCTTTGTTAAAAATTCATGTTATTTTTCAAAATTTAAAATTCTATTTTATTTTAAATTCTTGTATTTTGTTGAAAACTCATCTTTTTTGGTACAAATTTATTATTTTTTATTGAGAATTAAAATAAAACAAATTTTTTTTGTTAGAACTTCATATCATTGGGTCGAAAATTCATCTGTTTTGTAGAAATGTTAGCTTCTTGGAATCAAAATTCAACTTTTCAATTCAAAATTCGTCTTTGTTGTGTTGAAGATTCTATTAATTTGTCAAAATTTAACTGAATGTTCAAAATTCAGCTTAAAATGAACTTTTTTGTTTAAAATTTATAAGTTATATGCAGAATTCTCCTTTATGTCTTAAAAATTTGGTAGAATGCAACTGTTTTTTTATTAAAACTTCAAAGCTTGATTTGGTACGTTTAGTTGGTTGGAACTAGAACTACGTTGTTAAAAATTAATTTTTTCTTCACAGATTCATGATTTTAGTAGAAAATCCACCTTTTTTGTTAAAACTACAATTACTTTGTTAAAAATTTATTTTTTGTTAAACAATTTAACTGTGTTGTTGACAATTTGTCCTTCTTGACGGAAAATTCAATTGTCTTCTAAAAAATTCATCTACTTCGCCCAAAAAATTAGACTATTTGGTTCGCAACACAACTGTTTTTTTTAAGTTTAATCTTTTTTGTTTAATAATTCAAAGATTTGTTAAAACTCTAACTATTAGGTTAATAAATCAACTGCTTTTTCAAAATTTAACTATTTTTTTGAAATTTTATTTAATGCTGGCTTGACTTTTCAGTTTAAATTAAATTTTAATATAGTACCTCGGATAAATTGGAAAATGTGTTAATGTGGCACATCGAGTTTCTGTTTTTAGGGCAGATATATTTTGGTACCAGAAATTCGAAAGTTATTACAAAAAATAAAAATAAGAAAATTATAATTAAAAATAAAAATGTGTCACTCAGATAATACTTTTGAAAACCATTCATAAACATCTATAAAGTCTGTTTTTTTAAATTTTCATCACTACTCTGTTACACGGATTCAAGTTTAGAGTTATAGCTGAAAATTCATTCAAGTTTGAATAAAGTCAGAAGATTTAATGAGATAGCGTAACGTAAGCCTCGGAATCATTTGATAAATTTGAGATAGTGTCAATAGTAGCAGAAGTTTGGAAAAATAGTATCAATTTCTTGAATTCAATGAACTTCTGAAATCGACAGATTTAATTAGGTTAAAAAAATGCCTCGAATCCACAGAATTATTTGAATTTACAGAATCTCTTAAATTCGCGGAATTCCCCTAATTAACTAAATTCCTTTAACTCATTTAATTCCTGAAATCCAAAGAATTCTTTAAATTAACAGAATTTATTAACACACGGAAATACCAAGTTTCATAGAATTCGTTGAATTCACATAATTCCTTGAATCCACAGAATTCTTCTAATTGACAGAATTCCTTGAATCCACATATATCCTTGGTTTCATGAAATTCGTTCAATTCAGAGAATTCCTTGAACTCACAAAAATCCCTTATTTTCCTCAATTCCTCTCATTCCTTTGATTCTAAAATTTTACAGAATTTCTTGAATCTAAGGAGTTCCTCGAATTAAGAGAGTTCTTTAAATCCACAGAAATTCTTAGTTTCATAGAATTCGTTGAATTCACAGAATTCCTTGTACCAACAGAACTTACTGAATTTATAGAATTCTTTGAATTCGCCAAATTTCTTGAATTAATAGAATTCCTTGAATCTACAGAAATACTTGGTTTCACATAATTCATTGAATTCGGAGAATTCCTTGTATTCACCAAATTTCTTGAATTAACAGAATTCCTTAAATCTGCAGAAATTTTTGGTTTTACAGAATTCGTTGAATTCAGAGAACTGCATCAATCTAGAGAATTTATTCAATTTACAGAATTCACTTAATGCACTGACTTCGTTTAAATCGTTTAATTTCTTGAGTTTATAGAATTTCTTGAATCCAAGAATTCTTCGAATTACCAGAATTTATTTAATCCACAGAAATCCGTAGTTTCATACAATTCGTTGAATTCACATAATTCGTTAAATCCACAGAACTTGTTTAATTTGCAGAATTCCTTGAATCCACAGAATTTTTCGAATAGAGAGAATTCCTTAAATCCATAGAAGTCCTTTGTTTCACAGAATTCGTTGAATTCAGAGAATTTTTTGAATTCACAGAAATCCCCTAATTCGCAGAATTCCCTTAACTCACTGACTTTATCTAATGCATTTCATTTCTTCAGTTTATAGAATTCCAGGAATCCAAAGAATTCTTTGAATTAACAGAATTTATTGAATCTACAGAAATCCGTAGTTCCATACAATTCGTTGAATTAACATATTTCCTTGAATGCACAGAACTTGTTAAATTTACAGAATTCCTTGAATCTTTAGAATTCTTCGAATTGACAGAACTCCTTGAATCCACATAAATCCTTTGTTTCATGGAATCCTTTGAATTTAGAGAATTCCTTGAACTTACAGAATCCCATTATTTTCCTGAATTCCTCTAATTCATTTAATTCCTAAATTTTAAAGAATTACTTGAATCTAAGGAATTCTTAGAATTTACAGAGTTGCTTGAATCCACATAAATCCTTGTTTTCATGGAATTCGTTGAATTTAGAGAATTCCTTTAAAAAACAGAAATTTTTGAATTTATGGAATTCATTTATATTCACAAAATTTCTTGAATTAAAAGAATTCCTAAAATCTACAGAAATCCTTGGTTTCATAGTATTCGTTGAGTTCGGAGAATTTCTTGAATCTAGAGAATTCCTTAAATCTGCAGAAACCCTTGGTTTCACAGAATTCGTTGAAATTAGAGAACTGCTTTAATATAGAGAATTTATTGAATTTACAGAATTCCGTTTTTTCTCTGAATTCCTATAATTCATTTAATTCCTTAATTTTATGGAATTCCTTGAACCCAATGAATTCTTCGAATTAACAGAATTTATTTAATCCACAGAAATTCGTAGTTTTATAGAATTTAGTGAATTAACATAATTCCTTGAATACACAGAACCGGTTCAATTTACAGAATTCCTTGAATCCACGGAATTATTCACATTGACAGAATTCCTTGAACCCACATAAATGCTTGGTTTTCAGGAATTCGTCTAATTAAGATACTTCCTTCAATTCAAAGAAATTCCTTATTTCCCTGAATTCCTCTAATTATTTTAAGATTCCGGAACTTTCTAATTTAGCAATTTCATTCTTCGACAATATTATTGTTTGGAATTTCTATAATTTGGCTATAATTTTATCT